>PVHX01005022.1:54891-117576 GCA_004024805.1 Geosciurus inauris | reverse complement strand
TTTTTTTATCTTCAGAACTAGCCAAGTGTAGCCAACAGCAACCATTACACTATCAACATTCTGTTTTCCAACCTCTTCCATTGGAGGTGAAAGTTCATTAAATAACTGATTTGGCTTCCAAGTGAAGAGAAAACAGTTTCAGCAAGTGATTTTCTACACCACAGCATGCATTTCTGTCTTTCCACCACCCCATACCAGTTTCCTTCTCATCAGCCACTGGACCTTCTCGGTACCAATGCCTGTATGAGGTTAAGCACTCACAACAATCTCAAAATCTGAGCAACTTTTTAAAATAGAAATTGGCTTTTTTTTTCATGTCACATGTCTTTGGCAGGTTAACTAGGGATCTGTTCCATGTCTTCTCATTCTTGTACTCAGATTGATAGACACTCCACTATCTGGCATGTCACCATTGCCACAGCAGGGGAGAAGAAAATTTCACATTGATTCTTGAAGCTTCTGCCCTAAATGAAAACATTCTATCATCAAAACAAATGAACTGGCCACACTGAACTCCAAAGTAGGTGAAGAACTGCAATGTTCTCAACACCTCAGAAGGAAGATAATCAAAATATTTATTTAGTAGCCTATCTGAGTCCATTTTCTGTTGTCAACAACTGAATAGTACAGACTAGGCAAATTATACAAAGATTTATTTTGGCACATAGTTCTGGTTGGGGTCAAGGTCAAGGTCAAGAGTCGGGGCTGGGGTTATGGCGCAGTGGTAGCGTGCTCGCCTAGCACGCGGGAGGCACTGGGTTCGATCCTCAGCACCACATAAAAATAAAATAAAGCTATTGTGTCCACCTACAACTAAAAAATAAATATTTTAAAAAAAAAAGGTCAAGAGTCCACTTCTAGCGAGGGCCTGTTCACTGTCAGTAAAGACCAAGGCTGCACAAGGCATCCCACAGCGAGAGATGGTGCACGTATGTGCTCTGGTCTCTTTACCTTTTCTTATACAGCTACCAGTGTTCAACCCTGGGTATCCTTCCCTGATGACTTGATCTAATTCTGATTACTTCCCAAAGGCCCCACCTCCAAACACCAAAGTCACATTAATTTCCACTCTCTTAATAAAGATCAACATTAAATTTCAAGAGGAATTTTGGAGGAGACAATCCATATCCAAACCCTAATGATTACAACACTGCACCCTTAGGTGCGACACATATTAAGTTCACTCTTCTTGTCTCATGCAAATGCTCTCATTCCCTCCACAAAGGGTTATTACCAGAGAGAGCTGGTCTTGGCCCCTTTTTACATTTCTTCCCTTGGTATGACTTCATTGTCAGGACTGATATTTATTCTCAGAAGATTAGATGCCCCTGCCTTAAAGGAAAAGTTTACATTTCCAATATTATTGGAACTGTTATTGCTTATGTAGACTTATAATGCTATTATGATCATTTCAAATTTTGATCCCCTCAAATAATTTAAAAGTGTTTGAGTTTATATAATCTTCACTACTTCTTTTTTGAAGTTCTTTTTTATTGTATGTAAACCATTATATATAATAATATAGTTGCCCAAATATATATAACTCTAAATATAATTATCATAGAACCAAATGGCTTTTATCAGCAATACCTCATTTTTTAAAAAAAAAAAGAACGGGAAGGACTTTAAAGTGACAGCAACAACAAAAGAAGATAATCCTGGCTAGGAACTATTATATGCAAATATCTCCATCAAAGAAATTAAGGCAAAGGCAAATAAATATACTCCTCTTTTCCAAAACAATGAGATGATCTATAACAATGTCAATAACCAAACCTACCTCTCATATTCAGCTGGCTAGAATTTGGGGTTTTGTGTGTAACACTCAAAATGACTGCATTACTGAGAATGTATGAGCACCCTGTGAACCACACCTTAATATTCATTAAATGCTTTTGATGGTGCAAACAGCTGTGCTTCATAGAAGATACCTTCAGGGCCTGGCCACATTTAGCTGGCATTAGGGATGCTTTAGTGAAAGGGGAGGGCCCAGCAGACACCCTCTTAGCTCTGTGCCTGGATGTCAAGGCAGACTACTGCTTCTCGCAGCGTGTTCTAATTATTAATCCTCCTGACATGCCTTGTTTGGTTATTAAGTCTTAATTTATTAAAGACAAAAAATTAAGATTGAATTCCAGTTATTTAGCTAGAACAATAATCACTGTGAGTTTCAAAGACCAAAATGTTCCCACATTTTTATGTTGAGAACCGCAAAGCACTTTCAAAACACCCTCCTGCTAAGGCAATGATGTATCACTTTCACTTTCATTATATGTTTTTAATCAGAGCGTGACTTCACACTAGACAAAGCGATGCTTTATGCATGGTCTCACTTGTTTTTGCTAAAATCTTTTGACATGATTAATTTTACTTTAATGCTTTTGTCTTGTTGTAATGGTAAGGATGATGGGTATAAACCAGGCAAAAATACATGCTTTTCTATTACAATGCCTCTGAGCATTAAAAATATCTTAGATGAAAGGGAAAAAAAATCACAGGAGACTGGTCTGACTGGAATTAAATTTCTTGCTACCTGAACACAGAGTACATGAGATTAAAAAAAAAAACACAAAAAACTTAGTCATTGTTTTTAGTTTTATTTTTGGAATTTTATAGCAATTTATTCATCTGTATGATTAGATCTGAAGAGGAGGAGCGAGATCGTAGCTCATGGATTTCTTGATCTCATTTGTTGCTTGGCAGCACTACCCTCTTCCTTGGTATTAAGAGACCAAAATATTAACCAGTTCTAACCAATGTGTAGCTTGGCTATTGCTTTTCCAGGGTGATGCCAGGCCTTGATTATAGGCTAATTTTCTCAGTTGTACCCATTTGCAGTTTGAAAGAATTGAATGCAATAAATACCCTTTGTCCAATTTACAGAAAAGCAGTGACATAGATGACTTTAACAAAAAAACAATAGACCATTCAACAAGTGAGACATATCTTGTGAGCAGCTGTCAAAGTATCAATTCTACCATGTCTGCTTTTTCTTCTTCTATTAATAAATTATGTAGTCACTTATCTGTATCGCAAGAGTATGGCACCTTCCTTTCTTCTTGCTCTACTTGCCTCCTGAACAAACCCTATTCCCATAAAAATGCCATTCAGCACTATCCAGTACCGCTGTAGACAGTGACGAAAGTGTTCTTTTTTTGTGCAGTTCAATATGGTAGCCAACAGCCACATGTGGCTACTGAGCACTCTAAATGAGGCTAGTAGGACTGAGAAACTGAATGTCTGATTGTATTTCATTTTAATGAATTTAAATTTAAATCACCCCCTACAGCAAGTGGCTTCCATTTCAACAGCACAGCTCTAAGTAAAAAGGATTTGTCCACACTCAGGCAGGGGTGCTGCCCGCCATTCCTAGCCTGGTTGGCCAAACCTATTCCCCTGGAGGAGAGGAAAAAAAAAAGGAACACCCCCTCATCCCCATGAAATACCTAAATTCAAAGAACACCCAATGAACACACATCACAAATGAGCCTTGTTCTAGTTACTGGGTTTGCACCTTTGGGCTTCTCTTCTCCTTCCACAGACTTGGTCTTTGTCATCCAGGTTTCCTGGTATGTTTATTTCCCAGGGCTGTGATAAAAATCTACCAAAAATCAGGTGGCTTAAAATAACAAAAAGATATTCCCTTACAATTCTGGAGGCTGGAAGCCTGAAATCAGAGTCTCAGCAGGGTCATAGTCTCTCCCAAGAAGACTCTAGGGGAGAAGCCCAACTTGCTTCTTCCTGGCTTCTGTTGGCTGCTGGCAATTCTGTGTCCTGTGGCTTACGGCATCATGGCTCCCATCTCTGCATCTTCACTGGGCTTCTTCCCTGTGTCACTCCTCTGTGTCCCTGCATCTAAATCTTTTCCTCCTTTTTTCTTAAAAGAACAACTATCCTTTGCTTCAGGGCTCCCCTAATGCAGTATGACCTCGTCTTTCCTTGATTCTCTCTGCAGAAACCCTATTTGTAAATAAGATCATATGTACAGATATCGGGGTTAAGGATTTGATCTTTCTTTTCTCGGGACACAATTTAACTCACTCTACCTATACGATGCCGCAGGTAAAGAAAAGAGTGTCACAAAAGACTAGGCACTTTAATTCATCTCATTTTTGCAATAACCTATCACAATATATAAATTATGTGATAAAGTAATTATATAATAGTCAAACTATTATATATTAATAATAACATGTAACTATCACTTCTTCAGATGAAGAAAGAGAGGCACAGAGACATGAAGCATTTTGCTCAAGGTCACACAGATGGCAAATGGCAGAACCCCAGTATGTATCCAATGGAGCTCCAGAGTCTGTACTCATTGCTGCTTCTTATTACTCTGGTAATAGCAGAGTGCATTTTGTGAGAAGAGTTAGAGATAAAGCAAGACTAGACAAGCTACTTCAGCATTTTATGCAGAATAAAACTGAATATCCAGGCTGGGGTTATGGCGCAGTGGTAGCGTGCTCGCCTAGCACGCGGGAGGCACTGGGTTCAATCCTCAGCATCACGTAAAAATAAAATAAAAGCTATTGTGTCCATCTACAACTAAAAAATAAATATTAAAAAAAAAACTGAATACCCTCTGCACAAGCAGAATTCACTAATATTGTAAATAGGCATGTTTATTGGTTGAATCTTCCAGTATCTCTTTTTGTTTCCTTGTTGGTTTTCACAGTGCTGAGGATCAAATCCAGGAGATCCCATGTTAAGCAAGGGCTCTACCACTGAGCTATACCCTCGTTCTCTCCTTGATTATTAATTGAAGTTTGAAGAAAGACTATGGCACTGGGTTGTTTTCTAAGTGAAAGTTATTTTAGGGTGAGATAATCTTTACTTTCAGAGGACTGGCAACTCCACCATTGCTTTCTGGGTCTACTTTCTTCTTCAAAAACTAGCAGTCCAGTGCGGTGGTGCACGCCTGTAATCCCAGAGGCTTGGGGGGCTGAGGCAGGAGGATCTTAAGTTCAAAGCCAGACTCAGCAAAAGTGAGGCACTAAGCAACTCAGTGAGACCCTGTCTCTAAATAAGACACAAAATAGGGCTGTGGATGTGGCTCAGTGGTCAAGTGCCCCTGAGTTCAATCCTTGGTACCCCCCCAAACAACAACAACAACAACAACAACAACAAAACTAGTGACTCTGAAGTTTGTGTGCTAAGATGTGATTTTCTGAAGGGGGAAGCTGGGCACTGTGCTCTCACTTGTCCATCTCATCCAGTACCAATGACACAGAGGTACCCTTATCTGTGACATGTTGACCAACCTCATATCTTTGTTTTCTGCTCATTCATAAATTTATTGGAAGTTTTTCATTACTGTAACTTTACCAAATGTCAGTAGCTGTTCTTGTGTGTGCATAAATATTTATGGATTTAAATTACCTCCTCCACTTTTTTTAAGAACTAAGTCATCCTTTTGGGGGGGTGCCATCAAAGATTGAATCCAGGGGTGCTTAACCACTGAGCCATATTCCCAGCTCTTTTTATTTTATTTACAGACAGGGTCTCGTTAAGTTGCTTAGCACCTTGCTAAGTTGCTGAGGCTGGCTTTCAACTTGCAATCCTGCTGCCTCAGCCTCCTGAGCCGCTGGGATTACAGGCACACGCCGCCACACCTGGCTTGTCTTTATTCTTGTTGAAAACCTACGTTATTTTTGTCACCTGAACAATAATCGAAAGATGTATGTGCAGATGAATTAAGGGGAAGTAGAACGGTTATGAACGTTCAGTTTTAGCATTACATTTGCAAAGGTTTGATATACTGTATTGTGTTTGTCACAAATACATGCCAGTAGGTTTCTGATCTACTTCAGAGTACAGTCTATGATGGGTCTCAAAACTGATTGTGCTTCTAATATCCAGCTCATGGGTGGATCTTTTCGCTGGGACTTCATCTTGCATGTCTTACTCTAGCTGGTTTCAGTCCTGAGCTGAGAAGTCTGAGTAGACATAGCACAGTACAAATCCTGGAGGTCAGTGCTATGGAGCATCTTCACTAGACTGAATAACATCTCTTGACCTTCGGTTAAAATTTAAATTTCCTATACTCTGTTGAAAAAAGAAAAAGAAAAAGAAAATGCACATCTTTTTAAGAAATGGCTTTTATTCCTTTAACCAAAGAAAATGTAGTCATTTATAAATATGATAGCCAATGCCTGCTTCTATCATGGGCTATATGAAGCCAAGGAAGAGAGTTGCATTCTCTTTACAGCTCCACTGGCTTCCTATAGGGGGAAATACTTTTTCCAAGCTACAGGCTTCTTAGAAGCATATGTGACTCTTGATAACAGAAGCCCATTGAGAGAGGGGATAGAACAGTACAAATGCATTAACACCACTGAAAAATAACAAGACATTGGTTCTGCGGAAAATGGGTTAGTAGCATCATTCTCATGCATGTTGCTTCCTTAAGCAGAACTGAAGGGGGCAGAGAGAGCACATAGTAGTACCATCTGAGGTCTTTTCAGTTTTACTTGTTTACAGAGTATAATATGTCATTTGAAAGAATGTAAATGCATGTGTATAAACATATTTCCCAGAAGCAATTTCTATGCCAACTTTTCCTTTTGAGAGAATATGGTAGTAGTATCTGTTTATGCAGGTGTCAGCAAAATTTTTTCTGTGAAGAGTCAGGTAATAAATATTGGGGGCTTTGCACCCATAAGGTTTCTGTTGCAACCACTCAACTCTATCATTACAGCACAAAAGCAGCCGTGGACAATACACCAATGGATAAGCATGGCTAGGTTCCAATAAAACTTTATGTATAAAATGGGCCAAAGAATGGATTTAGCCAGCAGGCCATAGTTTGCCAACTCTTTCTATCTATGATTTATTCATAAATCATACCACCTCATAGTAAGATGACACAATAATACAGTAGTAATAAGTAACATTTATTGGATAAGCTTTTTACATATATGAACTCATTTAATCCTCACATCAATCCTGTGATGCAAGTTCCACAAGGATTCCCATTTTATAGAGGAGGAATTCAAGGCATGAAGATATGTAATAATTTGTCCAACATCATGAGTAAAATGCTCAGCCAAAATTTGAACTCAGGTGGTGTTGCTCTAGAGTTAGAACCCATAAGTCACAAGTTATACCAACACTCAGGGAATATTTTGTGACCTTCATCTTTAATTTCAGAGGCCAATGTAGTTCTGAATATAGACAGAACAAACAATTTGTCAGCAACATGAGAGCAGATATTATTTTTTTAAATTTATTTATTTTTATTTTTTAAAACAAAAGAATTCATTTCAAGTCATAACACACATACGGAGCACAATTTTCCATTTCTCTGGTTGTAAACAAGATAGAGTCACACCATTCATGTCTTCATACATGTACCTAAGGTAGTGATGTCCATTTCATTTCACCATCTTTGCTACCCCCATGCCCTCTCCCTTCTCCTACCTCCTCTTTGCCCTATCCAAAGTTCCTCCATCTCCCATGCTCCCCACCCTTAGTGGATCAGCATCCACTAAGCAGAAAGAACATCTGGCCTTTGGTTTTTTGGGATTGGCTTACTTCACTTAGCATGATGTTCTCCAACTCCATCCATTTACCTGTAAATGCCATAATTTTATTCTCTTATTGCTGAGTAATATTTCATTGTGTATATATATCCATTCATCTATTGAAGGGACATCTAGGTTGCTTCCACAGTTTAGCAATTGAGAATTGTGCTGCTATAAACATTGAAGAGGCTGAGTTACTATAGTATGCTGTTTTATTAAGTCTTTAGGCTATAGACTGAGGAGAGGGATAGCTGGGTCAAATGGTGGTTCCATTCCAAGTTTTCTAAGGAATCTCCATACTGCTTTCTAGATTGGTTGCACCAATTTGCAGTCCCACCAGTAATGTTTGAGTGTGCCTTTTCTCCCACAACCTCAGGGCAGATGTTATGTGTATTGTGTTGGCTAGCTTAACTTCCCCATGCCCTACTCATAGGACATGCTCATCAGACACGGGGCAAAGTTGAATCAGAGGATTAGTGCTCATGTTGTTGCCAGGGCCACAGGCAAATACAAAAGGAGGCAAGCAACAAACATTAGCTCATTAGCCTTGGGGTCCGCCAGTAGGGCATATACAGGTTGTGCTGATACAACATGAATACTCCAAAGATATATCCAGTTCCTAAATGTATATAGTTATTTTTCTGCTTACCTTAATTCTGTCCTTGAACTTATACATCTCTATTGCATGAACCAAGTATATTTGAGGACTATAAATGCAAAAGGATTGAAATATTAAAAGGCAAGGAAGGGGAACTTTTATTTTAGCAACACCAAAATGGCTATGGACATTTTAATTGAGCTACCATTATGTGCCTAGCATTGTGCTAAACACTATACAGACATCTTGTTATTTAGTGCCCTAAACTCAGATGACCCTGATAAGCATGAGAAAAAAATAACACTTGTTAAGAGGACTTAATAATTTGTCCAAACTTACACAGTACATTTATGAATTCATATTCTAAGGCATAAAGTTTGTGCCTCAAAATCTAGATGAATGACCACTGCATGACACTGTCCATTGTGGTGAGTGTCCACCTCTAATGGCTTGAGGCCAACACAGATGAAGAACTGCTATGCATGAGAACTTTTGCTTTGTGCCATGCATGATATCTCATTAAATACTCAGAGTAACAATGTAAGGTCAATGACATTATGCCCCCATTTTATTGATGAGCAAACCAAGGTCAAGGCATGTGTCCACAATAGTTCATGAGAGAGTCAGATTCTGAACCCAGGCAGCTGTCTCCAAAGCCTGCCTCACACCAGCACTGCATTGCTTTTATCTCATACCTACAATTTTAAGGGCAAGAGTGAACATGTATGAGGGCCCTCTAGGAGAAAGGAGGTTTACTTGTTTGTTTATAGGTTTTATCCACATAACCACTCTGGGTAATATCCCTTTGTCATCTTTGCTGTTGGAAAGCTCTTCCAAGGCAATCATTCATTGGATCCCTAATAACTGCCCTGTGAGATAAACAGGTCACCATTTATTATCCTTATTTGACATAAGAGGAAACTACAGTTCAGAGCGGTTAAGTAACTTGTCAAGGTCACACAGTAATTGATGAATTTGTGACTCAAACCCGTGGCTTCTGACCTAATATAGTTCAGTGTTCTTTCTATTAAGCCATGTTCTATGAAACCTTATTAGGAGTTCTTTGACCTGTAACTGACATCATTTGATCTCTTTCTAATATGATTTCTTTTCCAACTGGATTATTTAGAAAAGTCTTTATATATCGGAAGCTTTCAAGTCACTCTAGCCATTGTGAATAGAAAGCAATTTAATTCCCTGTTTGCAAATAAAGCAGAGGTGAGAATGCACACAGGCCATATGAAAATGAGACACATTGGTGGTGTATAGCCTGGAGTTCCAACAGGAAACAGATGGCCTTGTGTAATAGGAAGAGAGTAAGAGATGTAGGCAACAGAGAACACGGCAAGGTGTCATGTACCCTTTTCCCTGTCCCCAGTGCTAGCAGGTGTAGGTCACTGTTGCCATTGCAGTCCTGAAAGGCAAAGGAGGTGGAAAGTTACCACAACCAGACACAGAGAGCGTCAACTAATAGGAGCTTCATTCAAACAAGGACAGCCTACACTAGCCCAGAAAAAGAAAGTCAGGGGAATAAGTACCCTGAATTTTCCCTCCTCTCTCCCTCAGTCTTCTCAAAGTAAATCTAACCAGACACTAGAACGGGGCTCCTAAATCTGGTCAGTACCATTGGTGTCTGAAAGAACACAACAGGGTCATGGTGGAGAGCACAGATTCCCTACAGGCAATCAGAAGATGCCCAGCACACTTGGATGAGTATTTGTGAACACTACCTTTTGTGAAAGATGAAAATCAACAATTGAAGATACCAAAATACATATCCATTTTCAGTCTGTGGAAACCAGAATATCTTATTTGGCTTACCCAAGCTCCTTAAAAGCTTAACCCTTCTAGATTTTTCTATTGGTCCTGCTGGCCCAATACCAAGTACAATAACTGGAGTGAAATCTGATAGCAAAGGAAGGCATGATCCTACCACACCAGCAAATGTGCCGATGAATAAAGGGGTAACCAGAGTGATCCTGGGCCCTTCCTGCACAGTGAGAATGACCACTTGAATTTTTTTTAAAACGATCTTGCTTTTTTCCTCCACCATCATTTTCTTTGCCAGTTGAATGCAGTGTCTAGGGTACAGCATGTGCTTTACTCACATTAATGAGCATAGACTGAACATTGGTGGTTTGCTTCACCATATCAGAAGGTACAAGTGGCACTTCTCGTGAGAGTGACACCATTGTTTCTTCAATAGCATAGGTCCTTTCTGGGCCTCACAATTTCTTTATTTGCAGAGCACAGCTCTCCCATGTGTTGTGACATTTGTCCAGGTTCCTTTTGGTTAAGCTTCTCCCTCTCTTTCTTCTCCTCTCTCTCCCCCTCTCCATTATTGCTTGTGTCAACTTGGACTTGAGGCTATTTCTCATAAAGAAAAGACAGTGCATATCTGAGTAATGATACAGATTTGAGCTGGTGCCTCCTGATGGCCACTAAATGCTAAACAAAAAGCCAGAGCCAGAAGGCTTCTCAGGGTGAGCCACGTTGTCTGTTATTTGAGGTCAGATGGATATTTGCGGATCTCAGCGGGTAAGCGAATGGGTTCACTGTGGCTGTGACCACTCTTCACAAAGAGTGGTCTTTTCCTCAAACTTGTGCACACTAGAGAATTAAAGTTTCTTTTGGTTTGTTTATTTTGTTTTTGGTACCAGGGATTTAACCTAGGGGTTCTTAACCACTGAGCTACATCTTCCCACCTTTTTCTTTCTTTCTTTCTTTCTTTCTTTCTTTCTTTCTTTCTTTCTTTCTTTTTAATTTAAGACAGGTTCTCAATAAGTTGTTTAGGGCCTTGCTAAGTTACTGAGGCTGGCTTTGCACTTGTGATCCTCCTGCCTCAGTCTCCCAAGTTGCTGGGATCACAGGCATGCGCTATCATGCCTGGCTAGAGAATTAAAGTTTCTAAACTTCTTCACCACATACAGATTTTCAAAATAGCAACTGAGGAAAAACAGTTGTGGAAATGTCTCAAGAAGAGTTTGATGAATTAGCCATTCTGCAAAAAAATGAATCATTTTTTAATGAATGTTGTTAACTTCAATCAAATCTAGATTGAAAGCCATTCTTTTCCTTTCTTTTATCCCTTAAATAGAGGGAGAAGCATACCTCTTCACTCTATACTTTCTTGTGATCCAGGGTGTCAGGGTTGGTGACATGTTCCCAGTCTCTTCGACACTGTACCAACATGAGTGTTACTCTGCAGTCTACCAATCTATGCTCAAGTGTCCTCACAGCAGGATTGCAAATGTGGGTATTACTCCTTTGCTGTGTCCTGCTTGTTAATGTTCTCTAAGTGTCCAGAGACTTGGAACTGAAGGCGTCATTGCTAGAGAAGCTCAGAAATAACCAGCCTAAAAGCCCCAGCACACTCCTGGTCCACAAGGGAGGAAAGATCCTGCTTGGTTTGCAGTTGTACTTTTCATCTGTCCTCTTTACCATCTTACCTTCTCTTATATTTCTATTGATAACACCAATAGAAAGGATGCTCTTAAAATGCATGTGCTTCCAGGGGACAAGAGGAAGAACTTGAGAAAAAGGAGAGTTGTGGCCATCGTTATCCTATGTGGAAGGAAGCTTGGTGGGCCTGGTACAGAAATCGTGAAGAACATTGTTCCATGTGGCCATGACTTCTGGTCCAGAGAGAATCCATTTTGTACTGGTAATGCTAGTAATATAGGATATGGATATTGACATTATGTATCTATAAAAATCAGATTTATCTGGTTACTATCTTCTTAGTCAGATAATACAACTGGAGAAACAATGCACTTCCTCAAGTTACCCTCCTGAGTGTCTCTTTTTCCAGTTATCCTTAAAGTTCCAGCGTTTAGCAAAATGTCCTCCAAGCCCTCTTCTTAGCCTGAATACTCTTTCTGTGCTGAAGCATCCCATAATAGGTGATGCTAATCTGTGTTTCCTTCTAGCCTCCTCTAGTAGACAGACTACTATATTTCTGGCTGCCTCCTGAACATCTCCACTTGGCCTTGAAATCTTTACCTAGCCTTCAAACTCATTGTTTTTATTGTTCTTTATTGACAAAGATGACATTTTACCTCCCCAGCCTGAAAGCCTAAGTGTCATCCCTGACCCTTCCTCTCTTCCAACACCTTCCTCAGCCCATCAACAAATGCTGTCACTATTATCTTCTGTATCCATTCTACTCCATTTTCTCATCTCCATTCCCACTATCAAGCCCAATTGGGAATCTTTCAATGAATCCTCAAGACAGGCAAGATGAAACCCAGCTGTTTAGCAGGACTGCTAAAGCCTGCCTTCCAGATTCACTTTCCACTATTTCTCCTTTACCACACACTTTCCTCCTATTTTTCCAAACTACGCACAATTCCCTACAATGTAGTCTTCTGCTCTCTCTTCTGCACAGAATGTTCTTCAGCTCTGCTTAACTCCACTCACAATCAGGCTTTGTGCTAGAAATTTTGGATACAAATAAGACATGGCCTGTGCTATTAAGGTCTCTCTAATGTTCACAGGAAGCACAAATGAATCAGTTCTATATAAAGCCATAGGCCAAGATAAAAGTAGGTACAGAGTGCTAAGAGGGCACACAGTGTTACACCTACCTGGTCATGCATGTCCTTCTGACCAAGCACCAGGGTTGCTCCTGAACCACCTCTAACAAATTATCACCACGTTATCAGGGCTTTCTTAGTACCCTGCCCATTACCTTAGAAAGCTTATTATTTTGTGCCACATTATTTAAATGCCTGCCTTTCTAAACTGAAAGCAAAGGTATTGTGCCTTTGTAATCTTTATAGCCATTCTGTGTCAAGTACATGCGATAATTATTGAAGAAATGAATGAATAGTCCCTAAACAGTAAGGGCAATTTAAATGCTCCCCACAATCAATAAAATGACATCGAAGTCGGTCTGCCTTCACATTTTGTATGGTGATGAAGTTGGGTGAGTGATACATCAAATCATTTGATATACATAAAATGTTACAGAGAAAGGCCTACAAATGCTGTTAATAATGCGAGAAGTATCCATGTATAAATTTGCCCTGACCTTTGGCTCATGAATGGATTTATGAGATAAAGACATATGTTATTTATAGCTCAAGTTCAAACATTGTAAGCTTTTAAAACATGCTTCCCTATTGACTGTCTACTAAGTGCTGACCTTCAGTGCACAGAATAGGCATTAACTAAATATCTGTTCAAAGTGTGTGTTTCCATCAAATTATGGCACAATGTATTATAAATTTTGATGCAACTCACAGGTGCTATTTTTGCAAAAAAATATTCATGAACTCTAGACTGTGCCGGTATTTTGACTATATGACTATAAAGATGCAAAAAGATTAAAAAGCGTGTGAGCTTATCATAGTGGCTATGAAATATTGAAGTTATTTCCTAAAGTCTAATTAGTGTCACAATTCAAAAGATATATTAAACTTAAAAAATATATTTCTGTGTAAGAAAAAAAGTGCTTAGATTATAATATATGACACCAAGTATTCCAAATCCATTTAGTAAAATAGATCACTTTTATCCTAATCTGTTTTTTTGGTACCCTTGCCCATTTTGTTTACTGTGTGGGCTTTCTTGCTAATTCTAAGTAAGATTAGCTTGTTTGGTAAGTCATTTACATGGTTATACCTTTGATTACTTCAGCTTGAAATTCAGGGAAAAAAATTCCATCTACTCTACAGAAAGTAGATGAAGGGGCTGGGATTGTGACTCAGTGATAGAGCGCTTGTTGTGAGGCACTGGGTTCTATCCTCAGCACCACATATAAATAAATGAATAAAATAAAGGTCTATCAACAATTTTTTTAAAAATTTAAAAAAAGAGAAGTAGGTGGAAAAGTCCCTTGTTGACTGGAAAGTGACATAAAAATGTGATGCAGTCTCACTGTGCCAGGCAAAGAGAGAACAACATGAGCAGGGGCAAAATGTGACATTGCATAGGAAAGGCAAAGAATTGGGAACCGCCAAAAGGTGAGCTGAAATCAGGTATAAAGGATTATATGAAAGCCATTTGGATCTTATTCTAGAGTCAGTGGGAAGTCACCAGATACCTTTGAGCAGGGAAATAACATAATTAAATCTATGCTTAAAAAGCTAATTTAGAATGAATTGGAAAAGGAGAGATTGGAGCCAGGTTACCCATTCATTGCATAACTCAGGCAAGGGATAATAAGGATCTGATTTATAGTAATGACCATGGAAATCATCAAAGAATCCTGAATTTTGAATGCATTTCATACATGGAGTTAAACATTGCTTGCTAATTTTAGGAGTTAGAAGGTAAAAGACAGTCTGTCTTGGTTGACCAAACTGAATTGATGCTATTGATCAGAAAATCAAACCAAAGAAGATATACACAATTATAGAGGGATGGGATGGGTTTAGTCCAGAATAAGTTGAGTTGAAGTATCTGTACACATCCTAACCAGCCTTATTCCTGTTACACTGTAGGTATTCAACAAATATTTGGCGAGTCTATCAATAAAGGAAGGAGGAATTATAGGCTAAGATGTTTGAGGGATATTCTCCAGAAACAACTCAAAAATGTCTGTATGACAGAGGAAGAAACCAGAAGTACAAATTCAGAAGATAGCACCAGTGAGATCTGTAAGGGAGGAGAGTTGAGTGAAATAGAGGGCTAATGACAACTGTAAGGAAATAGGATTATGTGTGTCCAATGCCTGGCAAAGGGTAGGGCTCAATAAGTAATTATCCCTTGAATGAATGAATATGTGAATACCAACTTTTCAAGATCAGATGAAGAAAGAGATGAAGCTAAGGAAGCTAAAAGTCTCACCATTTATATCATTTTAACTTTAATCATCCGTTCCTTCCACACACAAAATAAAATTCAAAGATTTTTTTCATAGCTGGTACTTGATCAATTTATTTGCATTTACCACTGCCCTTTGGCTTGGTCTACTCTCTGAAGAATTAAATAACCAAAGGACAGGCTGAAAGAAGGTTAATGCTGAAAGAAGACATGAACCAGACCACTGGTCATTGAATAATCATGAGTTAACTATATTTTTTAAATATAGTCATCCTTTATCATTATAGCTAAAGAAATCTTGTTCTCAGTCAATAAAATTTTTTTCCCTTAAAATTACTTCTAAATGTCAGATGACTGTAATTCAAAGAATGAGAACATAAAATTAGTGTCTGTTTTCAAAAGCACCATTAAGGCCTTTCAGTAATTTCACTGACTTTTTAGATTTTCCATTTGAAGATCCACCTATAGGCATTTTTGTTCCATCTCATTATTGTGCAGAGGAAATGGACTTTGAGCATCTTCTTGGCTGCAAGGCCCTGATTGGCTTGAATGCTCTTTTACTCACCAAGGATGCGCACACTGATTTGCTACAGTGTCTTTTGACTGTTAAGGTTTCAGAAAGTTAACTGCTGCTTGATGAGGAGCTATAAGTCATACACGACCTAGGTTAAGATGACAGAAAGAGTGGAATATATGTTGAAACTACCTGCTCAAAATAGTTCACATTTAAGTGTGTGTGCATTTGCAAAAAAGAGGTTACTTTATGTTAGAGAAGACTATTCAACATCATTACAACGTTTGCTTCTTCACTTACAGTAAAGAATTACAGTAATTTAAATGAATTTAGTAAAAAGTGAAAGCTATGCTAACGCTACTAAAAACACATCATCCATAGATACATGCCTATATTTTTATAAAATGCAAGAGACCACTTTAAGGAATAGGATTTTATTTTGTCAACTTCTTCTCCAAAATGTTTATTTCTTAAAGAAACTTACCATTTTAAAAAACTTAATTTAATGATGTTTTACTCTTTCATAGAATTATTTTCTAAAAGAAAATGAAACAAGCAAAAAAAGTCATTTTTCCAACCATTTACACAGCAAATATAAAATACCTCCTTGAGTAGTAGAGAAGAAATGGGAACTGGTGCACAATAGAGAGCTTGACTTTAGAATTAAATATAAAATACCAAGTTTATATTGAAAGATGAATTAAAATTGCTTATAGACTAAAGGGCAGCAGTAAATTCTAACTCATTATATCTCTGCCACATAAATGCCACAGGACTTATCTGCAGATCTTTCAAGATATTGAGAAACTAGCTTATTTCTTTTTTAAAAAAATCTGTCTTTAACAATATTAGCATACAATATCTCTGTTAAGTATGTGTCCGTATAAGTTTTTTTAAAAAGAAAGCAAACTATCTCATGTTGCTTTCAGAACTAAAATATGAAATTCAAAAGTACATTGCTATGAATAGCTATAAAATAAAGATAGATTTGAGACGTGCTCAAATATTTAGAATGACTTGGAAAAGTAAAGAAAATAACATTGGCATTTTCCAACTAAGTGTAATCTGCATCAAAAAATAAACACAAGAGTTTTCAAAGCTATTCCCTTAATTTTTGCCTTACTGGTGTAGTTTTCCTCTTTGTTGTTGTTGGCCTTGGAGCCCCATATCTGAGCATACTTGTGGATGTGTTTTCCAAAGGACAAGCAAAGAACAGTGCACACCATCTAGTGGCTCACTTCAAAATTGCAGCAAAGAAGAGAGTTTGAACAGGAAGTAGTAATGGGTGTCAGCAGCACTGGCAATTAAGGGCTTTTTAGTCTCCCTTCAGCATTTGTCCAAGTGCCTGAGAAATGCTCAGGTGGTTGCCAGGAATCCAAGAGGGAAGCCCTGAATTTAAATAGCCCACAGTTAAAATCCTACTTTATTTCAATTAGGTATCTATAATTGCTCTGCTTTAATGAGAACTTTTAACTTTCTCTCTTAGCACCAGAGTTAATATTACTACTGTAACACTGTTATGTCACAAAGTGAGCAACTTTGGATGAAAGAGGAAACATGCTCCACTGGTGATGATAGGCTAAGTGGATTGCGTCTTTAAATTACCACCAAAGCAGTGGTTGCCAGTCTACAAACTCCAGGGAAGCCCTGAAGCTAATACAAGGGTGGTTCTTAAGTCCATAGTCACAGGGCACAGTCTCTATGAATTGAACGTACAATGTCTGCTACCTGCTTTGGAGTCACCATAGCAATTTCAAATATAATTAATAAAATAGCATTACTAAGTTATCCATCATTTATTTGTTATGTCATTTTCATCAATGAATATTACTATATGGCTCTCATTCAGAAATGTACAAAAATGTGTTCATTTATATGTATACGTGTGTATAAATTATATCAACAATGGAATTTAAGAAATACAGTGATCTTGTTTTCCACAATTCCACTTTGAGGAATTTGTCCTAAGGAAATAGTCAATGTTCAAACGCATTCATTTTAGCACTATCTATAACAGCAAAAAGTTGGAATCTAACATGATGGACAAATATTAGTTTAGCTATACAAAGTAATAGCATATCATTTTTAAAAACTATTCATGAATATTTATATTTATTAAAATACAAATAGCCTAACATATATTCACAGGTAAAAAGAACCAGTTACTAAAGCATATATACCATAATCTATTTTATGTATTTGTGAATAAGCAAAGAAAATATGTGTAAAAGGATATATTTTATCCCAAGAGGAAGAAATAGTTTATTTTACCAAGCAGAGTAAAAGAAGGAACAGAGTCAAGAATGACCCCCAGAGTTTTGTCCTGAGCTAGTTGAAGGATGGGTGGACACTGCTATAGGTGGAAAGGAGAGCGTTTGGAGGAGAAAGGCAAGGGTTTGTTAGAGAACATGGTATGCTGGAGAACCCTACTTCATACCCTAGAGGAGCTTGTATTGGCATTTGGTTAAGTCATGTGGCTGGAAGCTCACCCAAGCACTGAGTATGGATGGAGGTGAGGAAAGATTTAAGGTCAAGCCAAAGTTTATAAATGAAGGACATGAGGCACAACCAGTAAGGACTATGAATAGGGAATAGTCAACCAGGTAGAAAGAGAATCAAGAGAGAACTGTGTCCTGGAAGGACACATTCAAAGGAATGATCTCCTATGTCAAATGTTTCAGGTCATATGAGATGAATACTGAAAAATGACACATGGTTTAGCCACCAGAGATTAACTTAAGGACATTTGTTTTGGTGGAATAATGAAGCCAAAAGCTTAATCAGAAAGGACTGAAATGAAAATGAAAGACAAAAATATTGGAAACTTTGAGCAAAGACAACTTTTGGAGGACTATTTATGTAAAGAGAAAGAGAAATGGGATAGGCAGGAAGAAGAGAATATTGATTCAAGAAGTGTCCTTTTCTTAAGGTGAGCAATATAACAGCATGCATCTCTGCTGATCGGAGACATCTGATAAGAGGGAAAGTTAATGATGCAAAACATGATAAAATTGCCGGAAAAAAATATCCTTGAGTAGTCGAGAAGAAATGGGAACTGGTGCACAATAGAGAGCTTGACTTTAGAATTAAGCATGGACAGTCCCTCCATAAAAACAAAAGGAAAGGCAGGAGATGGATCTTGATGCAATGTTGTGGGGATGAGACTGGTAGCCTGTGGGAGTTCTTTTCTAAATGCTTCTGTTTTCTTAGTAGAATAGAAAACAAGATTATCAGCTAAAAGCAAATCAGGAAGCAGATGTTAGAGAGTTGAGAGAGAACAAGGTGTGAAACAGCCATTTAAGACAGAAGTGAGCAAACATTTTCCTATGAAGAGTAAGAGTAAATATTTTAGACTTTGCACGCCAATAGGTCTCCATTGTAACTATTCACCTTTGCTATTGTGCCACAAAAGCAGCTATAGACTGTATTCAAGCTGTTGGGTGTGACTGTGTGCAAATAAAACTTTATTTATAAAAGCAAGTGGTGGGCCACGTGAACCATGAGTCATAGTGTACATTCACATAGTGATATCAATTTCTCCAGCCACATTCAGCTATGTGGGTACCAGAAACTGGAATGAATTTAAATATAACCAAGATCTGGTTTTGTTAGACATCTATGAAGAATGCAGAAAGGGACAGGAGAGTGAAGTGTGTATGCTGGGGAATCCTTTTAAATATAAACTATGAAATCTCAAATAAGGAGGTAAATAAGGACATGAGGGGTATCAGATATTAGACAGGTTGGATGAGTTTGGGTTCTGCTGCTAGACTTTGATGCTTAGATACTTTTCATGAGGAAAGAAGACGATTCATTAGCTTTTTTTTTTTTTTTTTTTTTTTGGTACTGGAGATTGAACGCAGGGGCACTAGACCACTGAGCCACATCCCCAGCCCTATTTTGTGTTTTATGTAGAGACAGGGTCTCACTGAGTTGCTTAGCACCTCGCCGTTGCTGAGGTTGGCTTTGAACTCGAGATTCTCCTGTCTCAGCCTCCCTAAGTGCTGGGATTACAGGCTTGCACCACCATGCCTGGCTCTCATTAGCTATTTTATTGAAGAGTGAGCTTTGTCAGGTGATAATGCAAGATCATTATATCTATCTTGCATATAATGTCATTATAATTGATATAATGTCACTCCCTATTTATCCACGTGAAGGAAAGAGAATCCAAATCAAGTTGGATGTGGTATTTGAATCACAGTCTTGTTGACCTTAAAATCTAGTTTCTTAGTTATTAGCATTACTCCTTTTCTTCTTCCCTTTATTACATTAAATCTCCCTGCCTCTTCCCTCTCCTCAAATACTACATATATCCGTGGTGACATGTTAATTCATGGATTTTATTTTTTTCTCACTCTCTTACCACACTCCTATTTTCTTTGCTTCTTGGTCTTTATATGCAGCTGTTTTACTTTTGCTGAGTTGACACTTCAAGATATTGTTTTACACTCTTTATATTTTGTCCTCTGGAGCCCTTTCTCTTTTTTGTTAGATTTCTGAACTTTAAGATGATGGCTTTTCTTTTTTATTTTAATGGAAGCATACTCACATGATGAAAGAATGTTAACAAGATCTAAGGAGAGATCCTATTCATGTGGTTCACATTTCACTCCCTTCTGGTGCCCTCTACTAAATGTGTCCAAGCATTTTGCATTCAGGGAGCTCTCCTACCTGACTTTCCACTACTTTTCTACTTGACATTCTATGGATCCCCAAACCTGCCTTACATTCCCATTCACAAAGCTGTCTAACAGTTCTCCAGCCTCCACACTCTGGTGGCACTCCACGCTCACAGATGGCATTGACTGAAATGTCCTAAACCCCCCATTTCCCACTGTTCCTTCAAGGGCTCTAAACAGAGGTCCACCTGTAGGTATTATTTTCCAAGACAGCTAAAAAAAATCACTCTTGTAATGTCTCATCTTTCTCTGTATGTTGGACTTATATCGCATCATTAATGACAGTCTATTTCATGTTAAATTTACATGTGCATATCAATGTTTCCTTCATTAGATATGAGTCCCTGATAGTCAGGGTCTGTGTACTTGTCTATATCCTTTTCTGTTTCATAGACAGCAGATAGCAGATATCTGACGTATTTCAGTTAAAAAATAAATAAATAAAATCCTGTTGGGCACAATGGTGCACACCTGTTATCCCAGTAATTTGAGAGACTGAGGCTGGAGGATTGCAAATTTGAGGTCAGCCTCAGCCACTTAGCAAAACTGTCCCAAAATAAAAAGTGCTGGGGATGTAGCTCAGTACCCCTGGGTTCAATTCCCAGTACCACACACACACACACACACACACACACACACACAATTAAATTAAATCCCTTATTCTTCTTTTACAATGTGTGTTAGGAAGTGAGTTTAAACCACTTTGAATGTCATCAACATAACTGTTGGATGTTTGTCATGTCACTTCATCTTAGCCACATGTCAAGATTCTATCATCTGCTGGGATGTTCTTGCCCAATAGGTCGAAATTACACTTTGTTCAGTATTACATCAAATCTGTGCTTGAACAATTGTCTATTTTTATTAAGTAGTTAGCATCTTAACTGAAAGAGCTTTGTTTGGGGATTTTTTTTTTTTTGCCCCTTATAAAATTAAACAGTATAAGAATATTTCGTGGAGGAACTAGAGAAAGGGAACAATGAAAGAACTACCTTTTATACTTTGTCTGTAATGAGCCTTGTGCTTCACATAAGTTACCCAATTTAATTGGATTCTCACAATAACCCTGTGAGGTAGATATTATAATCAACATTTTACTGATGAAGAAAATCATGATTCTTAAACTCATACAGTTAAATGATAGCAACACTGGTCTGGGGCTGGAGCTGGAAATATAGTTCAATTTGGGTAGAGCATGTGCTTAGCATTCACAAAGCCCTGGGTTCAATCCCCAGCACACACACACAAAAAGTCTTCCATTTTAAAAAGGAAGATGTGTGTAAGTCTCCACATTTCTAATACTGAATTAAGTGGTCAAGGCTATGTACTTAATCAATTTACATTTCATCTTAAGCAATCTTGAAATTGCTTCACTTTCTTTATTTGAAATTTTAAAGTATTGGTTGCAAATAACATAACTCCAACTCAATAACTTTAACTATTATGTCACTAATGTAACAAATATTTATTAGGTATATACTCCATGCAAAGCCTTTATCTAGGCACTAGGGATTCAGTGGTGAGCAAGACAGTCCTTGTCTTGTCTATGCAGTTAACATAGTAGCATAGAAATAGATGATGCAAAAAAAAAAAAACAACAACTTTATAATGGTAAGCATTTTCAAGTAATATTGAGAACACCCAAATAGGGTAAAGGAGTAAGAATGACAGAGGAAGACATTTTAGATGGGATTGTCAGGGGAGGCCTCCCTTCCTGGCAGAAACCTGAATTAGGCAGTGTGGGGAAACCATGCAAATTTATGAATGGTTTTCCATTAATAAGTCTCTGTGTGAGGCAGAGACAGCAAGTGCCAAGTCCCTGAAACTGAACCACACTGGGAGTGTTGGGGGACAGCACAGAACATAGTGTGGCTAGAGCACCCTCAGCTAAGATAGTGGTACAGGAAGCTTGGAAAGGTAGCCAGTGTCCAGACCATGTGGCCCTTACAGGCCGTTTTGCAAACTTTAAAATATATTCCCAGGGTGATGTGAAGGGTAAGGAAATGACTGAATAGAAGCCAATGTCCTCAACTGACTCAGGCTTCAAAAGGGCCATTCTGAGAACTTTTTGAAGACTAAGTCAAAGCAGGGAGACTTGGGGGGAGGCTATTGCAAAAGATGAAAGGGACTTACTGGGCCACATGCTGGGGAGGGCAGGGCAGCACAGGCCTTGGGATGCCTAAAAACCAAATTTTCAAAATGACATAGGACTCTGTCTCTGTAGGTCTCATATCTCCTCACAACATGAGCTCCTTCAGCATGACCGTCCCTAGGCCCAGCTTGGTCAGGACACCATTTCTAGACCAGTCATTCACCTTGGCCCCTGGTGTGCACATGGGCTTGCTTTGTGGCCCAGATAGTGAAGTGCTCTAAAGGTAGCTAGAAGGGCAACAGGGTGGAAAAGTTCACCTTTCTTTTTGTTTTTTAAAGATAAACAAAGGAGTCACTGAAGGCACAGAAGGATGGGAAGAGAATGAAAATGGCTCATCGTAGTCTAAGCCAAACCCCACAACCCCTCCTTTCTCTAGATTTCTTTGACACAGAGCTCTTACACTCTTTGCATTGTTAGTTCAGAATGATCTCACATATGTCTGTAGTGGTATTTCAAGCAGAGTGCAAATTTCCTAAGGAAATAAAAATTTCTGTGGTGTCAATTTCCCTCACCAATTCTCTAGCACTTCTGGAGGGACAGTATTGGTCACTAGTGTGTTCTCAGGAGAGATGTACATATTGATTCTGACCAGAGGACACCTGGAGCTCTGCTTCCCCAGCTGAAAGTGCTTCTGGGGAGTCCAGAAGCCATTTTGTCAGAAAGGTGTACATTAAACAAGTTTCATATATAAGGTCAACAGAAAACAACTTGATTTGTTTTTGCAAATACTGACATTTCATACTCCCTCTATTAGGTGTCTCATCTCTCCCTGTGAGCTGTACCTCAGAAAGTCCCCACAGCATCTCCAGTCAGTTGGGGTTTGTAAAGGAAAACTTTATTCCCTAAATACATTTGAAGTTTCTCTGGTTCCTATAGTACCCCAGATCCCCCAAACCACTTTAGTTACCCACTAGGAGGACTAATGGGATCATTCTGTAGTTGTACTCACAGTTATGATTTATTACAGACACAAGATACAAGTAAAATCAGCACAAGTAAAAGATCTGTGAGGCCAAGCCCAGAGGAAACCCAGCCCAAGCTTCCAGGAGCCCTGTCCCAATGGAGCTACACAACACGTATTTGAATTTCCTCCAATGTCAAATTGTAACATGTGAAAGCCTGTCTTCCAGGAAGGTTCACTGGAGACTTCGGCCCATAGATTTTTTTGGTTAAGTGGGCATCTTCTAGAATATACCAAAACTCCAGACTCCCAGAAGAAAAGCAGATGTTCAACATGAATCACACTGTTTGTACAAACAACTTGGGTTCTGAGAGCTACTCCTATCTGCTAAGGCGGGAAAGTGTCTGTGAAATTCAAGTTCTCAGAAGCCAGCCAAAGCCCAACTTTACCAGCAGGCCTTTCTAGGGAGACAGTGTCAATCCTGCTGTGTTAACTCTTTCCCACACACCTGTGTTGACGTGCAGGTGAGCAAGGCTGACATGCCCCAGATGATATTAACAATCCTGAAGAGTCTGGTCCCACCAGGGATAGAGCTGGAGGAGGGAGACACAAAGGGAGGAAAGCCCTTATTTGCCTGGTGCTTTAAAAACCTGTCTTTTTTGCTCTTCAGGAGATAAATGTCATAGAGCTGACTGTTTTGTGATGAGCTGCCTTTATGGGTTCTGTTGCAAGCTGCTTTCTGAACACTTCCCACTGCACCATGGGATATTTACTATAGAGCTTCTATCAGGGTCACCTTGACCTGGCATTGAACCTTCT
The DNA here is from genome assembly GCA_004024805.1 of Geosciurus inauris. Lineage (NCBI taxonomy): Eukaryota > Metazoa > Chordata > Mammalia > Rodentia > Sciuridae > Geosciurus > Geosciurus inauris. The sequence goes on along the minus strand of PVHX01005022.1, from coordinate 93,616 downwards.
CTGGTAGAGTGTAGAGGTCCTCAGACAACTGTGGCTGAGCAGGCTTCTAGAGCACAGTCTTAGCCAACAGGAAGGCCCTGGGTACCATCACCCTACCATATCCAAAAGCACTGGCCACTTCGACCCCAGCTCCCCTTTCACACTCCCACACTCCCACCACAGATGGCTCCCATCAGCCTCCTGCCTCCAGACCTCCTCTCTTGTTTCTCCTTCTCCTCCTCCTCCTCCTTCTCCTCTTCTTCTTCTTTGTATCAGGGATTGAACTCAGGGGCACTCGACCACTGAGCCACATCCCCAGCTCTATTTTTAATGTATTTTATTTAGAGACAGGGTCTCACTGAGTTGCTTAGCGCCTGGCTTTTGCTGAGGCTGGCTTTGAACTCCAGACCTCTTCTTGTACCTGCTGAGTTCTTGGAGGCATGGAAATACCTAGCCCAAGAATTCTTTGCTCTATCTTTGAGGTGGAGGATGAAAGGAGCATTCTCTTTTCCTCCAGTGGGTAGAAAATGCACAGTATTCCTGCAACTTCATACAACCACTCAACCACTCTCTTAAAAAAAAAAAAAGCTGGCTCAGTAACTGTCTTTCATATAATTGTATATATAAACTGAATACACATGGTGTGTCAACACAGATGCACACACACACACACACACACACACACACACACACCCCTACACCTGAGCAAAACCACTTTTAGGGGCTACTTTTAGCAAGTCCTGCATAGTAAACCTGATATATACCTTCAGATCAACTTCAACATTAGGGTTTCAGCCTAAATTCTAAGTCAAGAGAAGTGCCAAATATTCATACAAGTTCTCAAATATATTCATAAACAAATATTACTTAATATTCAGTGGATGTCTAGTTATGCCAGTAAAAAAGCAATGTCAAAAAAAGAACAGGAATTCATCATCCCTCTGCATGTTTCTCTCTTCTGACTTGCACAGCTTTAGTTCTTCCCTTTTTCCTAGCAAGAGAGAACTTTCTCAAAAGGCAGCTCCTGGTGACCAGGAAGAGGCTTGAGCTCTTCTCCTGAGATCACAGGCTGCATTGTCTCTGTGTTACGCGCTGTTGGCTTGGTATAGCCTTGATCTCCTGGCCCACCTGCTTTAGTGCTCACTGGGTATCCATGGGCACATGCACACACCATGAAATGTCATCATAACACACATCCTTCTGAATCTTTGTAGCCAAGTATTCTTGAAAGTCCAATAAATGCAGCAGCACCAAGAACACACTGAATCAACACAAGGAAATGTAATGAGGGCGCCCTAAAAGAAACAAAGGTGTTACACTTCCAAGGATGCTGTCAACTGTTTCCAGATAACCAGGTGGCTCCATGTGTTGGGAGAGATTGAAGCAGTGTAGTGGCCGTGACTGCTGGATTGTCCAAGAAGGGAGTGACGCAGAAAGGAACTTGAGTAGAGGAGCAGGATGGACAGCTACAGTAAGAACAGCATAGATAACAGTGCTTCACTTCAATTTGTTCGCTTTCCCCAAACACATTTTCTCTGGCCTTAATACAAGTTGATATTTGTAATAATATGATCTCATTTGGGGAATATTTTAAATCGATCTAATTTTAAACATTTATTTTTAGAAAATAAGCGAATTAAAATTAAAAATAACATTATGCAGTCTAGTCCAAGGCCTGGCACATAGTAGGAACTCAATTAATATTTGATGAAGCAATCTTACTTTTACTGATAATGATTTTGCTGCTGTGAGACTCTGGGGGAAAAAATCTCTCTTCAGCCTAATTTTGGCTTAAGCCTAATATCTGCCTGGAGTTTTAGTCATTTCTTCTTGAGAGCATCTATTTCTCTTATCATACAGTGTTTTGTATTCTACTTATTTGTTCATGTTTCTCTTCCTTTCTCTCTCTCTCTCTCTTATTCTCTCCCTCTCCCTCTCTCTTACTCTCTCTTGTCAGCTCTAGAGCACAAGAATGATATGCAATTAATCTTTACTATTCAGAGTTTAGTACAGTATATATTTTTGAGTAACATGATTGAATGAAGTAGCTGATAAATGAATGATTCTTAAATAGACCTTTTGAAACCTCATGGATTTTCATGTGAACTGCTGATGTTCCCTTCCCAGTACTGAGCATGTGTGATCGGCATCAGCAAACCCTTATGTCCTCATTACATGGACGATACCCATTTCCTTCCCTCTGCCCTCAATCATCTGTGGCATCTTCCTGGCAATCATCTAAGAGAATTATAAACTATTTAACAATCATTTTTGCTATTCTGTTGCTGTGTGATCCACAGTAAAAATAATCTTTAACTTTCTTGACCTTCGTCAAGGATTTTATTTTCAAACATTTAAATAATATCTGTTGCTCTAATATTCAATTTATTTCAGAAATCTACTATTCTTTCAATGATTCTTTTTTAGTGTACCATGATGAAACTCCTATTTCCAACTCCTCCAGAAAGATATGACCAGCAAGACGCTGTGCACTTGGGGTATTTGGGGAAAAGCAATCTCACAGGCACTAACATGTTTTTTCAAAACGCCTCTGAAAATTCCTGTAAAAAACACACCACACTTTATAAAGCAGAAGAAAAATAAAACTAATCTTTGAAAGGGATTAAGCCTTGATTTCCAAAATTTTTTTTTTACTTTCCAACAGTGAAATAAAATTATATTTAAATTCTGTCAGAATGTATCCAAAATAAAATAATTGATATTATAATAACACAACTTTAATTTGTAAACATATTGATGAATGTATTCTAATTAAAACAAACTAAGGCTTTGAAAATCAGTTCTGCTTAAATAGCTAATAGAAGTTCTATTTTAAGTCACCTAGCCTAACTGGTTATTAGCACTTCCCCAAGTTAAATGCTCAAACCAAAACTGTATATCAACAAGGATTTATTGAAAACCTTTGCCCTTTGTACAATTAGGTGCTATAAGAGATACCGAAAGAAATATATATCCAGTCCCTGAAGAGTTTGCAAATCTCCTTTGCTTAAAACTGACATTTGTGTTGCACAGGATGGCACTAATCCTAGAGGCCAAAGGATTCTGATCTAAGGCACATCTTCACTCTTTTCTGCTCTTTTCTTCCTTCACTTCCTCCCCTTTCACATCATCTGGCATTCATCACATTTTCTATACCTCCCAAAGAAGTAGATTCCACACTTTTTCCTAGTTAGCATTCATTTACACATGCTACTAACATTTATTGATGCATTAGTATTTCTAATTACCATGAAAGGCATAAAAACTGAAGAGATGCCAGAATCTGGCCCAGTGATATGTGCTGTGTTCTATACTGAGCATAAAGCTATAGAGAGGACACAGTCTGGCCTCAAGGAGCACATAGATTCTTTGGGGGTGATAAAAAAGTAACAAGTAATTTTAATATACTGTACCATCACTTGGCAAGTGACACAGTAAAGATATGCGCTCAGTCTAATAGTTGCACAGAGCCAGGAGTAGTAAAGCAAATCTCACTATCAGAAAGACCCTCTAAGGTTCTTAGATACAATTTTGAGCTATGAAAGAGGAAAAAGCTGACTTTGTTCTCACATAGCCTCCAAAGCCTAACACGTGTGCACATTTTTCAGATTTGTGTATCTTAACCCCACTTAACATTGTCTTCACTAACTATGAGAATTTGTCTTCATGGGTACAAAACAAATCGGGGGATGTTGACAAGTTTTGGGTTAATTTAGAAATTAACCCAAATTAATTATTAAAGTGAGGCATCACTGCATTCAGACCATTCTCTTAGAGGGCTGAAGTTTCCAGATGAACTGTCCATAGCAATCAAATCATCCCCAAACACACAAAATTTTCTGACTTACTTATAGTTTTCTGGTATAGTGCATCCCAAACATAACAGAAAAAGGTAGCAGAGATTTTTATGTGGATTATTTATTCAATAATATCTATCAAGCACCTGCTAGTATATAAGATGTTTTACTATGTGTCTATTCCTATCTCCAGAAATGCATCAGCCAAGTTGCTAGATCTTTGCAGAGAGATTAAATGCTAGGATTAAACTAACTAGCAAATTTTTAAATGTTTATGTTTTTCAATTGCATTTACTATAAAATCAAATAAATTGGTAGGAAAGAAACCCCTCCAGGATTCCATGGCAAGGCATATTCATTCAGTATTATTAAAGTGAGGCATCTTTCTTTCAGGTTATATTTATTTTCAACAGCATGTAATTGCTATTTGAATTTGCTTCAATGAGTAAATATTTCACAAATGTATATTCTAACAAAACCATGCTTCCAAAATATCATTTATTTTTCCTGTTTAGATAACTCCCTAGAAAAGAATACCTTAAAAACAGAAATCATTTCATTATACATAAAATAAATTATATCAAGAAATCAAAACCCAACATAAAAATATGTAGAATACAAATGGATTTTAAATGTATGAAAAAATGTTCAATCTCTACCATAATAAATGGACACAGATTTAAATTTTAACTATGAGACACCAATTGCTCATCTATCATGTTGGCAAAGATTCAAATGTAAAAATGGATTCCATGCGTTAGTTTTGCTTCACTGTGACTAAAATACCTGAAAAGAACAACTTAGAGGGGGAAAGTTTATTTTGAGCTCATGGTTTCAGAGATACCAGTGCATGGTGATCTGGCTTCATTGCTCTGAGCCTGAACATCATGGTGGTAGAGCAGCGAAGGACAACTATTTAACTCACGGAGGTCGGGAAGTAAAGAGAGAGGAGGTGCCAGAGACAAAATATAAATCCCAAGTGCACCTGCTTCCTCAAGCCACACCTCACCTGTCTATAGTTACCACCCAGTTGGTTCATTCAAATTATTAATCCATCAAATGAATTAATCCATCAATTAGGTTATGGCTGCCGTAATCTAAGCCTTTTACCTCTAACCTTCCTGCATTATCTCATACATGAGCTTTCAGGGGACATCTCATCTCCAAGCCATAAAAGTCCATCAAAACGTAAAATGCAACCATTTTTTTTTTGCCTGGCAATTTTACTTGGAGGAACTCATCTTACAGTAAACTCGTTTGTGTGCGCTGGGTATCTACATGGACACTAAACAGAGTGCTGTTGATAATAGCAATAACTTGCAACACATATTCCTTCTCTCCATCCCTAATGTCTTTTCCTGCTCAAGCTTTTATCATCTCAGCTGGATCATGGAAGGTTTTTCTCTTTTACTCCTTCAGTATGAATAGTAGCCCAAATGATGTTTTTAAAACAAAAAACCAGGTCATGTTGTCCTGCTTCTTACACCTCTCCAGTGTCTATCTAACACCCTTGGAATAAATGCACAATACTCTTCATAAAACCCTCATGGCAGCCTCTGCCTGCCCTCTGGCCTCAGCTGCTGCCTATCTGGCTCTTCCCTTTTGGTGCTCCCCACGTGCAGGCTTTCCCTCTGCGTCTCCAGCACAGCTGACTTGTCCCTACTTCTGCACTCTTCCTAGATTCTTTCCTCCTATTTTTTAACAAATGACTTCATCCCACCCTCCAAATTCTACCTTAATTATCACTTCTCAGTGGGGTCTTCCCAGACCATTCCAACTGGAGTAATAACCAGACACTTACCCACTAGTCCATTGTCCCACTTAATTTCTCTTCATACCATCTGCCTGTGTTCCTCTTCACTATTTATTTGCTTATGTTCTTCTTTCTCCCTATAACGTAGTGATAACAAGCTCTGGGAGAGAAGGGACATTGTCTGTTTTGTTCCCTGCTATATTATCAGCAACTAGAAAAGTGTTTACACCTGAGTCTTTAGTAAAATGCTTGTTGAATGAATTCCTAAATGGCCATCAGAAAGAAAAGGAATAAATTACAGGATACACATCAAACAGAACACTGCTGTCATTTAAAACAGTGCAGTGGAAAACAATGCCTGTGTTATCTTCTGACCATTCCTCCAACATCACACTGATCTACCCGTGACTCCCTCCTAAACCTCTGCTCAGGTTCCTCTGCTCCTGGTCTTCTTGCTGTGCTGACGTCATTCTCAGCCTGAGCCTCAAGGCCTCTGCCTTTGCTATTCCTGCACCTGCACCTGCCTGGCTCTCTTCCTCACTGAAGTCACTCCTCTACTCAAAAGTCACCTATCAGACAGACCTCTCCGGCCACCAGAAGAGCTCCCTACCCTTTTCACTCTTTCACCCAGACCCTGATTGACTTGTCCTTGTTGCACTTGTCATTGGAAACAAAAGGGCATATTTATTTGTGTATAAATGCACCTCCTTTGACTAGATCCTTCTAGATATTGTTCCCCAGGACCTCCCAGCAGGCACAGCCTTGCCTAGCATGGAGTAGCCCGGCAACACATTTGATTAATGAGAAATAAATGAATATATTCTTTAGTGCAAAAGAGCAAAATACTAAACAATACATCTATATAGTATGTTGCTATCATCTATTTTAAAGAAAATGGTACTGATGGCCTCCATGGGAAAAAAGTGACAGGCTAAGCGTTAGGAATAGGAAAGGAACTTACTGGTGCTGAATATATTCTTTTTTTTTTTTTAGATTGTATTTTTACCATGGATGTTTAATTGCTTTTTCAAAAATATTAAGAAAGATGTTATTTTGGATAATTTTGCACATTTATGTATTTGAGTCCAAAAGGAAATGAAGGTCTCTGTAATTGTTGCATTTAAATAACAAACATTCGGGGCTGGGGCTGTAGCTCAGTGGTAGAGCGCTTGCCTAGCATGCGTGAGGTACTGGGTTCGATCCTCAGCACCACGTATAAATAATAAATGAATAAAATAAAGATCCATCAACAACTAAAAAAAAAAAATTAAAAAAAAAAAAAATAACAAACATTCAGAAACCATTGAATTGGCAGTCCTATACACTTGGCATTGCCCTACACAATCTCCTGTTTGGATTCTCATGAAAATGTGTGCATTGTCAAGTATACCTATGCTTTCTGCTGCAAGAGAGAAAACACAGGAGGAGACAGAGTAGTGTGGCTTGCTGTAGAGTAAGACCTTCACAAACACAAGCCCTCTGGGCTTTTTCTATGCCAGGAAAAAAATCTATATGCCGATGATATTCATGAACCTAATTGTAAGGTTGAAATAAGGACTTCTGGTTTAAAAAATAGCAAGCATAACCCTCTGCCAATAGACTCTTACCCATCCATAAGTGGCTGATTTGCTACGTGTTTTTCTGACTCCATCAAAGAAATGTACACTATTTTAAGAAAGTCAACTATTTAAATACCAAGATTTACAGAAAACAAATTTAAAGCAGTGTCTACTTGCTTTAATTAAGGCTTCCTTTAAATATCAAACTAATAAACACATTTAAAATAGGATTCAGTATAAAAATTATATACAAATTTCAGGAGTACCATCATTGAACACTCAGGTACTCAGTAATTACTTGTTGGTTGGATGAACATACCTATTGAAAATCAGTAGAGTGAAATGAATAAGAGCGTGGGTTGGGGTCTTGATATTCCCGTGTTTGGATTCAATCTCTGCCATTCATTAGCTGAATATGACCTTCAACAAGTGAATTCACCTCTCAAGGCCTCAGTATTTCTTATAGATATAAAATGGATGAGTAATGCCTGCTTCATGGCTATTTGTATTAGGGGAGAGATGTATGTAAATATAGGTAGATTTAGTATCAATATATTTTATCATAATAATATTTTATCAGGTATTACATTGTGAATTTTCCCCATTCACTTAATTTCTGCCTGAGTGCAAGCAAATGAACAGCATGAACCAAACACGTGTGTTGTTATATTTTTATAAATAGAATGCAGGTACCTATCTAGGTATAATTACATAATTTACACATACATGGAACATAGTAAATACTTGGTAAATGGTGGTTATTGCAAAAAGCAACACATAGCACTCTGACGGTCTGACTCTCCATGTTCACATCCCCAGAGAAAGATTTTGTGCATAACATTCCGAGACATGTTATTGCACTGGTACAGGTAAAGGTTAAAACACTTCATTGACTGAGATGTTTATGGCCTTAAAATTGACAATTCACAGGTATATAAGTTAATTATAGCAGAGATTCGGCTTGTAGCAGTTGCTAACCTAGATTTCATGTGTGGTGATGATAAGTCATTCTGCAAAGTAAATAGTATGACTTACCCTCACCCCAAGTTTATTATTCTATAGCATCATCTGCTTTCTACCTTCTTAATTAAAAATATTCAATATGCATATTTTATTTCAATCCCCAGACTAGAGCAGATCAAGTATTTGGAGTGGGAAAGGTAAAAATGGTACAGACTGCTTCAAATTTAGAGACTAAATGAAAGGGCTCCCTCGGATACCCAAAGTGTATTTTTTGTTGTTGTTGTTTCTTTCTTTCTTTCTTTTTTTTTTTTTTTTCCAATTTTCTGCATCCCCCTTCCTTCTAGGACTACTAGCCTGTTTATAATAAAGTTGAGAATTCTCACAAAGGGCCTTATAAACATGTGTTATTAGATTTTAAATCTGATTTGAAAGTGCCTCTCTCCTACTCCCTCTGAGTAAAGTGACCTTTTTAAATGGAGGGAAGTGGCTTTAGATGACAGTCATGATAAATGCGGTCATGTTCACTCAATAAAATAAGGCCCAGTGCATTTGAGGATAAATCAGTGAAATGTACAGCCCCACCTGTCTGTCTCCATCATTCATTTCCACTGTCACTTTCACAGTGGCTGATGGATCACAGTTGCTGTAAAATTAGACAGCCTTTAATCTCATTTCATCCTGATTAGCTTCTCTTTCCCCTTTCCCTCTAACTCACTGACTGACACGCTAAAAACTCATGCTGGGCTGTATACGAACGTGGAGTACAAACCTCCTCCTTGTGAAGGTAAAGCAGGAGTCCACCTCTGGAGAAATCTGGAAAGGAGCCTGGATGTGTTTGGTGTTATTAAAAAAAAAAGAATCAGTAAGTGCAGTATCCGGTGCCTCTTTAAACAGATTGTTTTCTCTTGCTCACCACCCTATTTATTTGCCTTTCCCTCAGGTTTAATCAAAAGTCAAAGAAATTAGGTCTTTCACAAAATTCAAACATTGATTGAATATAGATTTTTCCCCTAATAAATTTTGGTGCATTTTACATTCAGAATAATTTCAAAGAGTTATTTGTATATATGTATAGCCTTTCACTTCATGGTAATAATTCAGAAAAGGCAATAATTCAAGAATGAGAATATTGAAATGTTGAATCAAGAAATAAAGTATACAAGATTTTAAAACAAGAGTAAATGTATGTAGATAAATGAGAATACCTTCAAGTGGTCTTTATTATGACTTCAAAAACCTTCTTTTCTCTTATTTTGAAGAGTTGAATAGTTAGCTTAGTACAAGAGTTTCATTTGTTTGCATAAAACATAACAATAGAGGTAATGAAATGAGAAAGAGGCTTAAAACTAAATCATGTATTATTTCCTTCACTTACTTTCTGCTTGCCTGAATGGGAGCAAATAAATGGCAAGAATGAAACATAATTGTTGTTATAATTTCAGAGATTGTACTATATTATGAAGCTGGACTCATAGTTAAGGAGGATAAAATGCAATTTTTCATTATTTTTAAGATTTGTGCACTGAACTGACCAAAAGTTTAAAATAAATATATAAAGTGTGGTGGTCATAGATTAAGTAGGTTGTAGCTGATGGCCTCTATTCCTACACTGTGTCACTTGAGCTGATGCACAAAAATGCTGTGTAAGTTCACACTGGCCAGAGGACATCTAGCACAAGCCACTCGCAATACTTTTGGTTTTGGTATTTTGAACCAGCATCATAATTCAAACATCAGTGAGTTAACTTTAAAAAACAAACAAACAAACAAACAAAGTCTTTAAAACATAGCCCACCTTAGTTATGAAATGAATCCAGCAAAGACTCTGCCCCTATGAATTCTGAATGGTGAAGCCAACAGGATCTGCACAGTTAAAAGTATTTTCCAAGCTGGGCGTGGTGGCACAAGCCTGTAATCCCAGCACTTAGGGAGGCTGAGACAGGAGAATCTAGAGTTCAAAGTCAGCCTCAGCAATGGCGAGGCACTAAGCAACTCAGTGAGACCCTGTCTCTACATAAAACACAAAATAGGGCTGGGGATGTGGCTCAGTGGTCGAGAGCCCCTGAGTTCATTCCCCAGTACCAAAAAAAAAAAAAAGTATTTTCCAAAGAGACAAACTAAGGATTGAGGGGCTCAGGACATTCCTCAGAGGACTCTAAGTCCATTGACCTAATTCATGGACCGCACAAACCACCGCACACCCACTACCTACACCATCTTCTCCCCAAATTGGGGGTTTAAACACCAACACCTTCTCCCTCGTGGATATAACTTCACAAAACAATGAATATTTGCAGTTCAAATGAATTAATGAATTAATCAAAACTCCTACAATCCTTTGGCAAGAAACTTAAATGATCCAATTTATTCTCTGAGTTACAGTTCTCAGAGCTATATCAATTCCTTATTTTTGTATTTATATATCATATCCAGCATAAGCAATTTCAGAGGAAAATAAAAGATAATAAAAACAAAATGAAATGAGAGATATATATCACCCAAAATAAATCAGGTGTGAGATAGGTTCCATCTCTGTCTCTCTTTCCCCCTCTCTCTTCCTTTCTGCATTGGCAAAAGAGCACAGAATAAGAGTTGGCTGGGACTCATATTGATTTCCCACTGCACTGGTTTCTTAAGTGCTCTGTTGATCCGTGTCAAGCAATAAGTTCCCTGCCTGAACATGCACATCACCTCCTCATTTGTCCTCACCAGATTTAAGGTGCCCATATGATGAGCTGAACAAGGACATCATTTTTCCTACTGGTGTCACTGGGCCTCAACCACTGCAAGCGATATGATAACTAAGGCTGTATATGTTTACATTTACCCTAGGATATTACACTAGCAGAGACTAAAACTGCACAGCACAAAAGGTGACAGGGGCAAACTATTCTGTATGTTGTGACTTCCCAAAGGTGATGCAAATGAGAGCAAATATAGAGAAACCTGGCTTTAGTGGGTTTCTGATTAATGCCCCCTCCTCTCACCCACTGCAGTGGGGCAAGGAGAGGCAAGGAGAAAGTATATTTGTGATGTTCCTGACAGTTTTCATCTTTGTCACAGAAGAGCTCCTATGCAGATAGATAGAAAATGTGTGATTGTGCTGCTAATGACATTGTACAGGAAATTAAGCGTATACATTTGGAGGAGGCATTAAATCAGCAGGACCTTAATTTAAAAACTTAAAACTGTATGGAAATTCAGCTTGCTCATTGCTGTGGAATAGAAAGCTACCAAGCACCCTGAGTCTGTTTATGGAAACATTGCCAGACAACCAACTTTGGGCAAAGCAACTTAGTGGCTCCAAGTATATTCAGCATTACTTCTTCCACGAAGTAACTGCCAGCCCTGACCACTTGGGAGTGTCAGTCATCGTTTTAGAATGTCATCCTCATCATCAGGCAGGTGAAGAGGACTTAAGAATCAAAAGCAGCATGACAGGTTGTTCTTGACTAATTTGTGGAATAACATTATGTAAAATTAATCAAAATGGGTTGGGTTTGAAACTGCTGGGAACACACCACTGAGCCAGTGTGTGAGGATCGCTGGATTGGTGGGTAGCCACTCTGCTGTTTATGCTGTCTTCTTCCTTCTGGCTGAGTCTCATATTTTATGCACTTTGGGTAAGTAAATAATTGGTGAGCCAAGGTATGAAGTCCTAAGATAGAAAATTTTATACAATCTCTTTTTTCTTAATTCTAGTTATGCCATACAACAGTGCCCATCACTGCGTTGTGGAGGTAGAAAACTTCTTGTTCGTGTTGGGTGGAGAGGACCAATGGAATCCCAATGGTAACTATTGAATAACTTGAATTGTAGGTACTTGAGTTAGTCAGCATCATATTACTAGAACAAAATACCTGAGGCAACTAACTTGAAAGAGAAAAGGATTATATAGCTCACAGTTATGGAAGTCCAAAGGTACTGTCTGAGTCTAGTGAGGGTAGTAGATGGTATACATCTTGACAGGAGTGTATGTAAGAGCCAATCATGATTGTGGGCAAAGAGAGACAAGACAAGCAGGGTGTCCATAATCCCTTTTGGGAACATGGCCCGAGTGAACTAAAGATCTCCCCAAAGGCTCCATATTCTAAAGGTTCCATCACCTCCCAATAGCACTATCCTGGGGACCAAGACTTCAACATGTGGACCTTTGGGGGGGGATACATAATCCAAACCATATCAGTGCTCAACAAGTATGTTTGCACTAAAAGGCATTAGTATCGATCCATTTTGTAATTAGTGTGGTAAATGTATTTCTGTGCAACAGGTACAAATAAAGTAGTCAAGAAATTTGGCTGACAATGCCAATCATGAAGCTCACTGAGGGCATATGTAACAGAGCGCTCACTCTTTGCCTGGGAATTTGGCTTCACAGTGGTCCCCAGCCCCTCTCTTTATCCATCTCCCAAGGAATGCTGCAAGCCTAAATACAACTCCCCAGAAGAAGGTAGCATGCTGCAGCTGTTAGGAATCCTCAACATTTTCTTTACCACTTTCCTCCTATTTTATCAGAATGATAATGTAGCATTATCTCCAATTGTGTTGTGTGTCAATTTAGCCAAAGTTATTTTGCAGCAGGTACAGCTGAAGATCCATTCTGTTGGCTGTACTCTTTGCAAGTCTTCTTCCATAGGTTATCCCCACCGGCCTCCCTTGGATGTGATGACTTCATAAATGTACCACAAAGAGAAATTAAACCTATTAACACACTTCCCAAGCCAAACACAAGGAGAACACTGTGCCTTGCAGAATATGCAAAATTATCAAGGTATTTTTGGAAAGCTTGAACATGAAGGAGGAGTTGCAGTTGTAGCCTTCTGTGTAACAAAGATAATTATGACTGAGAAACCATAAAACAGCTTGCAGGTACACATTTTTACTTTAAAACCCCAAAACATCCAGCTGAAATTACATATACTATATATATTTTATTGTGAATGCTCTTTCAGCATCTGCACTGAGGCAAATTATAGAAAAATTGTTACATCTGTTTTCTCTAGAAAATCTTAAAGGGAGATCATCTAGGACACCCACCAAAAATATTTCTTTTAAGAAAGAGGAGGAACATTTTTCTTAAGACCTGAAGTTTTGTTGTGTCTCATCTTCCAGTGTTGGAAAAGAGACAGCTCCTGGGCTTTCATGAGAAACAGATTCAGAACAGAAGCAAGAATAATATTTCACATTTCTCCTCAAACTTACCTTTGTAATCATGGTGTTGCCAGGAGACCTTGACTTCCATACAGTCCACAGCAAATTCACCCACATAGCCTTCTTCAGTGATAGAACTGAATGGAGCATTTATAGGTAAACACAGGGCATAACCATCGGGTTTAGCTAAGCAAAGAACCTGCAGAATATTCTTTTGGAAGGCCAAATTAAAATTAAAACATGACAAGAAAAGGCTGGGAAATCCTATTTCATATTCCAGTACTTTCTCAGCCCACTTCTCCTCCCAGATAGATTAGGCCTCTGTTACCTGGTCTCTATGTCACAACTCAGTTTTCACAAAGCACCTTTGAACCTCCCATTCCAACGACTCAGACATTAGTAACTCAGAAAACCTGCTTCCTACATTTGGACACACAAGCGTGTTTAGACACAAATATATAAATAATCCTTAACTGCTTGCTGTTCAATCTCAGATCAAAAAACACATCTGAGAGAATTAGGTGTGGGATAGAGAGAGCTTAAAGGACATATTCCTCCGTCTAGTCTATAGGATCAAGAATTTACCACTGAACTAATTCAGACTCCCCATAAAACTATCCTGATTTTCTTTCATCCAACCCTGAGAGAAACAGCAATTGGGTTCAAAGCCCTGATTGAAGGTGCTGTGAGAAAAGGCCACTTGAACCCAAAATGACATTGACTTCAGGGATGCCACTCCCCATTGTCACTCATGTGCTCCACGTGGAGACCCACGTGACAAATTCTCATCAGACTGACATGCTGAGGCGTTGTATGATTTTGAAAATTATTACTAATGCTAATCATGTGACTGACTGCCTCTTCTATTTTCTTTAGCCACTAAGAAGCTCAGATTAAATTGTAATAAAGCTCTAATTACTACATTTTTAATTTTACATTTACTCCAAATAGAAGCCTGGCAGCTCTCTCTTTCTGTAGGATCCCTTTTAGAATTTTGGAAGCTTCCACATGGAAGGCTGAGTCAATCTGTCCTTGACTTATTGGACACATGATGTCATTTTGCATAGATCTGGGCAAAGGCTGACGAGCCACTGGCTTGGGCTCCAAATTAAGAGAATTGGTTACACCTGCAGCAAGTAGGCAGTCTTCTATAACCTGTGTCGTAGACAGTCATAGCTAGTGTCTTCTCCAGGTGGAGGATGAGGGCAGAAGATGAGGCAGCCTGTTTAGCTAAAGGAAGAGCTTGACCATGAGCAGCCAACACTATAGCTAGAGAAAGATGCATCTCTTTGATAAAAGGGATCTGGCTGGGGACTGAGACCACCCATCACAATCTCATAAACATTTTCCAGGTAGCTTCATATTCCATTCATCTGGTCCACCATAGCAGACTTCTTTAATATTAGCAGTAATATTTATTGAGTAATTGTTATTTTAGCCAGAAACTTTGCTAAGCACTTACCTACTTCATTTCACTTAATCCTCACAACCATATTGTGAGCCATGTTCTACGAGCAAGGTTTACCATGAGGACACTAAGCCTCAAGAGGGTAGGCACTTGTCAGGACACTGCTTGCAAGAAGCTGAATGGATTCCAAAGTAGGGCTGTCTCACTCCAGAGATTGGATCTCTAAGTCTGCTAGTCAATCATGGTGTCTGGTGACAGGACATCACTATATTACACTGCCTGTCACATAAACATATTCTATTCATCTGCTCAACTACAATAGAAACAATTGTATTTTTGTCATTGCTCTTGTGAAATCATATCACTAGTATGTCACAATGGGAAGTGGCTTCCACTCACTCACAAAGAACTCTTCATCATTCTACATTTAGAAAACCATGAAAAGACTCAAGTATCTCAAAAATACAGAAATTTCATGTTCTAATACCTCATGCAATCAATGCTAGATCTTAGGAAGAATAGCTATCCTTTGTATATATATAAATGTGCTTTAGGAAGTGTGGTAGAAAGAAAATCTTCAAATCCGTGGGTTCAAAAACTACATGTGTGTGTTTAATTTAAGATAAAATCATCTTAAATTAAACTTTAGTTCTTATGAAAAAGGCGCCTTTTTCATAAAGATGCATATCCTTGAATGGAATACAAAATTGTAAATTTCAACACATGCCCTTCAAACACATACTTTTATTTCTTGAGGATCTGGATCACAAGACCAGAATTTGAAGTTGGAAAATAAAAATTGGTTTTTGGAAATATAAACAAGACACATATATAAACTTTCTACCAGGTAGAGTATAAATATTAACTCCTATCAATTTCCTTCATGTCATTAGTGGTAGAATTGCATTTAATATATTAATGGATATACACGTATTCCGTCAATGCCTCAATTTACGGAAGCCCAATCTACATTTGTCACTTGCTGATAACCAACTCCCAAACCAGCCGCTCACAGGGACTTCCTTTCCTTCCTACTTCCTTCCCCTCGACCACTGATGGTGAACTGCCATCCCCTACCCATTTATAACTTCGTTCAAGTGCTAGTCAATAGTGATGTCTGATGACAGGGCATCACCCAAAAAAAAAAAAGAGTGCTGGAAAAGTAGGAGAGAAAGTGAAAAAGAGAAAAAAAAAAAATAACAGAATGTGTGAATAGTAATGCCATTGTATATGGCCACCACTCTTAAGCTGCTGGAAGAGTCTCAGCAGTAAGTCACAGGGGAGGAAAGAATAACTCCATTGGCTCTCACCTTCCTCACTCCACCACCCTCAGTACTTTTAAGGTTCATTATCCCCTCTACCCTTTGCCACCTCTGGAATGCCACCATTATTTTTATCTTCCTAGTCCTCTGTCCTTGACTCTCTTTCATACTATTGACTCTGCCTCTGGAAACTCTTTCTTATCACAGTTTCATACCCCACTAGGCCCTGCTACACCTTTCCTTTAAGCCAAGGCCACTACTGTTACAACCAGAAATGAACACTGCCTGTTTCTATCTCTGCTGCTCAGCACATGAAGGTAATGGGACACTCTGTGTCCCATCACCAGAGGAGACAGATGTCTTCTTCCAAAAGGAAATTCTAAACCAAACATCAGAGAGAAACATTCTTACACATGGTAAATAGGTTCTACCTATCTTAACCTTGGAACTTGGGTATACAGGATGAATTTTTTCCCTACAATTATTGCAAATTTCACAAAAACTTTACTCTTAAGCTAACTCTGGGCATAATTCCTCCTTACTTTGGAGCCTCCTCTATGAGAAATCCAAGTCTTCTGGATTTATCTTCACCCCCTGGCATTCTTATCTCTTTGTGTGCATCACCAGAAAAAAAACTCAATTTATCACCCAACCTGACTATCCACTCTCTCACATGATGCCTTAAACTTCTGATCTTGAATTAGCAAAAGTTCTATAATCCTTAAACATTTCTCTAAATGGATTATTTCTATTTCCTTTCTACTCAAAACTAGGCTATCTTCTGAGAGTACTGCTTTCCTAGCCACCCTGTCTACTGAGTGTTTGTTTCTTTTTCCCACATACTTCATATTATTGGAGCAGGTTGCTTCTCTTCTTCCTCTCCTTTGCCACTCCCACATATTTAAAGTCCGATGCATTTTTTTTTTGGTACTGGGGATTTAACTCTGGGGTACTCGACCACTGAGCCACATCCCCAGCCCTATTTTGTGTTTTATGTAGAGACAGGGTCTCACTGAGTTGCTTAGCACCTCGCCGTTGCTGAGGCTGGCTTTGAACTCGCGATTCTCCTGTCTCAGCCTCCCAAAGTGCTGGGATTACAAGTGTGTGCCACCGCACCCAGCTTGTCCTATGTATTTTTAAAGGAGGTCTTCAGGTTATATATTATGTGGCAGCTATTCATTGTTTTCCTGGTAATGCCACCTCCTTCACTTGACCATGCCACTTGACATCTCACTGTCCATCACCCCCTTATGTCCTTACTTGCCTCGTTACAGAGCCTAGATTCTCTGGCCCCTCCCTACTTTCACTCACAGCTCTCTCTCCTTCCTCTACACTTGCCTAGCAATGCTGATCCCAGTTCACCTACCTCGCTTCCAGCTCCTTCATGCTTCTGAGCAAGTAAACATGGAGAAGAAAACCACACAGCCACACTGGCTGCTAGTCAGCCTTACTGAATATCTGTGATCAGTGCACTCAGCCACACTCCACTTGATGATTATTTCATCACTTTTCTCTCCTCAAATGCCTCCTTCTCCAAAATCCTCACTGTCACTCTCAGTTGCTGACACATCTAGGAAATAAACTCTGTATTTTGCTTGCTCAAGGACTTTCCTGTGTTTCTGAAATTTAGAAAAACAACCGAACAAACTTCCCATGGATGCTGCATCTTTCAGCTATAATCTTTTGATCGCAAAAGTCCTAAAAAGCATTGCCTGCCCTCTTCCCTCTGTTTTCTTACACCTCACAGTCTCGTGAGTCATCCCTCATAGGTTTTTAGCCCCACCAGTTCACTGAAGCAGAACTTATCAGGGCCACACTACCCTCCATATTGCCAAGTACTGTGGGAAATTCTCAACTGCCCACTACCTTATTTTCAAATGCTGTTTGACCTGGCTTTCAAAACACCATGCTTTCCCTCCCATCTCTGATAATTCCTTTCCTTTGTTGTTTTTCCTTTTCTACCTCAGTGGTGATCAAGAGGACCATTATCTTCCAATCCCATGCCCTCTATTTGGTTGTATCCAACCCCTTCTTCCACAGTGGTCCCCCTACCAACTCTTCTGTACACAGCAGCCAGAGCTATGAATTAGTCCATGTTCCTCACCTGCTCAAAACTCTCCATGAACTTCCTGTTGTTCTTGTAACAAAATACAAAAATCCTACCTTGGTCCACAAGCACAGTGTATTCTGGACCTTGACACCTCTCTGATTTCTGCCCAGTCATTCTAGCATGCTCACTGTTTTGGAACTCATCACCAGCCAGAGATTTTGTATTTGCCTGCCTCACTGCCTGCAAGGTTCATCCTGCTAATAAGTGCATGACTTGCGGCAGACACTGTAAGCAGTTGGCCTTCCTGTTTCAACTGGCCTCCCCTCCATCACTTCTTGCTTTATTATTCTTTATAACGTTCATCTCTACTGGATATCATATAATGCGTTCATTAATTCATTTATAAGGATAGAGACCTTGCTTTACTTTTATACCAATATATTTTCAGAGCCTAGAACACACAAGTCATTTAGTCGTTTAGTAAGTGCTCAATATATATTTGTGCAATGAATAATTGGGTTGTGTGTCCATGCCTGTGTGAATGCATGCATACACACATTCATATTCTCTGTCTACTTGCCTCTTTCTCCCCCTCACCCCCATATGTTTACCCCTGTGGTGAATTCTGGAACCCATATCTCAACATTTAGTTACACATATATGAACAAAGGCAGCCTTTTAGACTTAGGGCTTCAGGTGCTTGAGTTGATTGCCATCTCCAGTGCTATTCAGAAAGTGTAATGCACTCTTTTGCTTGCATTTCTTGCTTTGATGTCAATATGTATGCAAAATCAGATGCATTTTAATATCTTGGAGGCATTAATGTGCTTCTTCAGCTTAACAGAGGGGATGGGCTGGTTAAGCAGCTTGGGGACTCATGCTTCCCACTTCAGCAAATGTACTTGTGTATATGACACAACACTGAGCTTCCCCCCAATGCACATGCAGAACTTGCATGACATGCATGGTACAAAACTAATTTCCCAACTCGGGCTTTTACTGCAGTGATTGCTTTTATTTCTATGGGGAGACAAAAGAACACCACACTATGATTTTAGAGTCAATAAAAAATTTCTAATAATGGGGGAAGCTAGGCATTTGCTAGAAGAGACATATGGGAAATTCTGTATGGTCCTCAGTTTGGTTGTGAATTTTTTTAAAAAAATAAAAGAAAAAAAGTTAAGAAATAAATTTAAAAAAAAACCTCTAACTAAAGATTCTATACAAACAAGTCTCTGGAACTGATCATTTATAGACAATAGCTTTTTGTCTTTAAAACATAAAAGCATCAAAACAGAATTTTTATCCTAACAATGTGATAAAAACAGTTTAGTAAACATACTTGTTTTTAGCATGGTTGATTTAGTTTTATCCAAAGTCATTCCAAAAATAATAAAAGAGAAAGAGAAGAAAAAAAGGGACAATTTTGTGGAGGCGCATTCATTCTTCTGAGCAATGACTTCACGTGCTGTTCCGTAGCCCCTCTACTCAATACATCTGTTAAACCTGAGAACAGCGAGACTTCATTCAAAAACTACTAAATGTGCAAATCAACAAAGAAATATAAGTTTTAAGTGTCTCAAATGTATTTTTACAGGAAAACATAGTACAAATTTTGTCAGCCGATATGATCCCCGATTTAATAGCTGGATTCAACTTCCTCCTATGCAAGAGAGGTAAGTGTTCACCTATTTTGTCTGAAACATGTGTGACTGCTTCTCAGGAAGCATGGGTACTAGATGGTTTCCCATGATGAAGAATGCTAACCAGAGTCCATGAGAAACACATTTGGCAAAATACAAAACTAGGCCTGGCCAGTTTAGATTACCTGCCTTGTTAACTCCATAGAGAAAAATAATTAAATAAGTCAATTATTTAATGTAGGAAGAAAAAAAATATGTGACTTGTCTTCTTTTACTATAATGATTTGTATTTTGCAAACAGAGCTTTGTTTCTACTAGCCTTATTCCTCTTCTTGATGATAATATATTTAAATCCTAAAATCAAAATATAAAACACCATTCCCATAATGACATGCATGTCAATGCAGCAATTTCAATGTTAAACTATTCAATGTTAAATTTAACATTCAATACTAGAGCTTGGCATTTAAATATTTGTTATTTAAATATTTATTTGAATTTAATTGTTCACTAGTAAATCCAAGTCTTATTAACTCAGCTAGTTTACATTTGCCTCACCAAATGCCTTCAAGAACAGGCCATTTATTAGCTTTAAAAAATAGTCTTGCAAAGTGTCATTTAATTTTTTGACATAACAGAGTGTTTATCTCGTCCAAGTCTCCTAGCAACCAAAGGAAAAGATAGCTAATATATTTGCACATATTTTGTCTCTCCTGGCTGTTATTCAGGCATAATACCATGTCTTTATATGCATATAAAAATTCACATGTTCCATTTTGACACTTGGTTCTTTTTAAATAATATCTGGACATAGCCTCTTGAGCAAATTCTTCAAGATGATAGTGACAATAAACTGCAACCTGTTTTGTCTCCTCCATTGAGTTATTTAAGAAGCAATCAAAAGCATTGCTGCTCTTTTGTATTTCCTGCATGACCCCTCTCTTTAACATCTCTTTTAACATTCAAGCAGATTACACTGAAATAAAATTTGATCCTTAATCATAAATTCCAAGTCAAAAGAAATTTTCAGAGAATACCATTTATTCAAAAATGTACATCACTGCAACAAGACAGTATGAATCTATGGTCAAGAGAAACTCAGTATCTATCCATGCCTTATAAATAGAGTAAGACTTTCAGGAGGCTAGAAGCTATACACAAGACAAACACTAAAGATCACAGGCACTTTTAAGAATGTCTACTTCAATGGTACCTCAAGAAACAATTCTAGGTCTATTGATATGCTGACAAACTTCATAAGCCAGAAGCTTCCTGGTGTCTTTCTCCAGAGCACCTTGTTTCTCTCCTTTGAAGAGTTATTTCCCCTACCTAGTTACTGGTACTGCAGCATCAATATGCCCTTTAATCAAAACCATTCGAAAAAGTTTGGTTTAAAACATAACTGTCAATCCATGTTTGAAATATGATCATCTCATCACCACGGTCCCCTTTGCTGGGGGCTGTACACTACGATAATTAACCTTCACGCCTTCGGCTTGGGAAGCATAACTCACGTCGCGGTCAATTATCTCGCTGTAGAGCCCCTAAGGATGGGAAGTATTGCTGCAAAACCTAATTAGTAATTTTTTTAAAAATGTGTATTGTTTACTTGATAGTCTATAATGACTTCCTCTGAGGCACTATGGCCTATCATGGCAGGGTCCTACTTAGACAATTTTTAGCAGCTCATTGACCTGATAAAAAGACCTGCCATGGTCTGTTGGCGCCCGGCAGCCACCGTTGACAGGATGGACTGTTTAACGTTTCTTTCGAAGTCATTATGGTATATCATGTCAGGTCCCTAGTAAAAGAAGTTTTTTTTTAGATTTAGAACAATCAGCTCGATAGACCAAATAAAGAGCTCCTTACAGAGCTGAGTGGGAAAAGGCAGATCTCACAAAAGCCCAGTCAATCTTCTAGCTCCATCTCTCCTATGGGTTGGTTGACCCAGGCAGAAATCTATAACTTCAAATGAAATTTTCCTGTCATTGCCAGGCTTCTGTTCTGAATACCAAGAAACATCAGTGGACTAATTGGTAGTTAAATGTCGAAGAAAAAAAATCTAAAGTATACGAGACATGCTTCAGATTGGAAAAGTCTATTGAAACATTTACTTGAGTTTATTTCATAATATGTAGATAATGAATCAAACCAGAAGTCCCCTGCTCTTTCATTATGCTACTACCAAACTACTGAGAAATTGTTATGCTGAGAAATTACCAAACTGATTGAGAATAACAGAAACAGGTTGTGAACCACCTCCAGGGTACCTCATTCTTCAGAGCTGGGTGGACTGATTGTTAGGATATCTAGCCTAATCAGAGGTCCCAAAGCTCTGGTAGTAAAGCTGCTGAGTCTTCTCCCAGGTCAGAAGAAAGCGGGCATACAGCCTGCAGGCTGACTCAACCGTGAGCAGCTCATGCATCTCGTGCCTGCCAGTGTGAATTGACTGCCAAATCATAAGATGAAAATACAAATTTAAATGTAATGATGATAAATTGTTTTGGTCTTAAATTTAGGATCTGATTCTACAGTAAGAAGGAAAGGGCAAAATTAAAAATTTGGATCAACATAAATGCTTTGATCACTTCAATTTTTTCAATAAAATAGACATTTTAAGTATTATTCTTATGGAATCTTACCCCCTAGCTAGTTTTAAAGATTGGAAAAAGACAAAGCAGTCTGAAGAGCAGAGCTTTTGTCTCACAGAGGAAGTGAGAGGTCAGAAGTTAATACATCAAAAATACTTCCAAAGTTAAATATTTTGCTTCTAACAGTTTTACGAGAAACCACAGGAGACAATATTCTGTTTGAAAAATCTGTTGTTTTTAACCTGATGATGGAAGTCAACAATTCAAGCTGGGATAAAGTTGTAGTAATTCAATTTCATGCTCTGGATATAAACTGACCATCCCCAAGGGTCAGCAAGGACTCATAAAGATCTATCAAATAAGCAGAGTTCAAAGCATCTTGGAGGAAGTTATTTGTCAGTCTTTGAAAATTAATCTCAGAAATATCAAATATTGCTTTTTGGCAGTGGAGACAAGGAGAGGAGAGAGAGGTAAGAAATGAACAATTCAAAATACAAATTGTGGGATCCCACTAAAGAATCATTAATGATCTTGAACTTACTTTCCTAAAACACAAACAAACAAAAAAAAATAGTCTAAATCAAATGTGTTCTTCAGATGGGGTGGAGGGGAAGGAGCATTCCCAAGAGAGATCTGGTGGCTTGGTAAAATTTTAGCCTCAAGCAAATGTTCACAGTTGCTAATAGATCATTAACAATCTATAATGTGTCTCAGGAACTCTCACTTTGGGCAAGCAAGAGAGTAAGTCAAAGACTCACAATTTTTGCTAGTGAAATTTCTACATAGAATTGCACTTTAAGTCACAGAGTCAAATCTACTGATTCGTCCCCATTTAGCTCCTGACAGTGACACTGTGTGGATAGAGCTAGGAGTACACAGGGATCATCACATTAAGAATGACTTGACTAGAAAAAGAACACATTCTAAAGGCTGACTCAGCGTCACAGCAGGGAAGGAACCAGATCAGAAAAAAGCCAGAAAATTGACATTTAGACTAGATAAAAGGAGTTTACCTTACCAAAGAGATCTTTCTTTTATTCTTCACCATTAAAACTCCATTAAATAGGGAACCTTCACTTTTGTAATGACTGACTGACACTTTATTTTCTAGATCAGTACTCCTAGAATTCACCATTACCACCTAACAGCCCACATAGTACAAATTATTTAAATATGGTCCACTGCTGAAATAAATAAATGTATTATTTCAGAAGACCCAAGTTCTGTCATAAAACCATGTAGAAGTATGTTGACTGGGCTGGGGTTGTGGCTCACGGGCAGAATGCTTGCCTTGCACATGTGAGGCACTGGGTTCGATTCTCAGCACAACATAAAAATAAATAAAATAAAGACGTGTCCATCTATAACTAAAGAAAAAATAATTTTTAAAAAGTATGTTGACCTACCCTATGTTGATAGCACAAATATGTCACATTAGAACATTTAGATGTCATTCTTTTCAATATAGCATTTTAACTTGAAATGGCAAAAGCACTAGTAAAAACTAGGCACAGTGGCACACACCTGTAATCCCAGCAGCTTGGGAGGCTAAGGCAGGAGGATTGTGAGCTATAAGCCAACCTCAGCAAAAGCAACCTGCTAAGCAACTCAGTGAGACCCTGTCACTAAATAAAGAACAAAACAGGGCTGGGAATATAGCTCAGTGTTCAAGTTCCCCTGAGTTCACTCCTTGCTATCAAAAAAAAAAAAAAAAAACTAGTAAAATAACTTTGACCTATCTTATTTAATGAGAAAACCAATCTGATTAGAGAAATGGAAGAAATAAGTGGTCAATCTAAATGCACTTGATTTTGCAACTGTTTTCAAACCCAATTTTATATTTAGATGAGTTTTTACTCCCATACACCAGTAAATCACAATTGTTTTTATAAAAATCCCTTTGATTATCTGATTAAAAGCTATGAAATGTCTTCCTACAAGAAAATTACACATGTGCAAAAATATATATTTTACTGACATTTTAGTTTCCTGGACCCATCAGAAGACAAAGACCCATGTTAACAACCCTAAGTTTATGAAATCTTTATTTCCATTCTTACTTTTCTCCTTCCCCCTTCTACCATTATTGTTCTTTATCATTCTTTTAAATTTTCCATACCACATATTTCTTTTAAAAAACATTAGAAACCCTGAAAAAAACAAACACAGTCAAAATATAACTCTTAAAATTATCAATGATAGCTATCAAGATCATTTCAGGACTGTCAGTTTTTTAAAAAAATAAATAAATCACCATCTATAATAAATAGCGTATCTACATGGTAATTAGACATCTAACCAAACATTAAGCAACTTAATCATCAGTTAAATATTTATAGGAAAAGTTTACATGTAAGCACCTTGTTACCAGTTTTTAAAACCTTTTTATCCAGGTAATATTAATTTGACAGTTCCTGAGAATGAAAAAATGCTGGTCACTATGACAAGCACTTACACATATTTGCAAATATCCCATGTAGAAGGAACCATATCATCCTCAGAATTGCTCATGAGCAATTTGAGGCTGAGAGAGGTCAAGTAACATGTTGAAGGTCATAAACCTAGTGAATCACAGAGCCAGGAGGTCTCACTCTAGAAATCAAATTGTTAATCAGGATGCATTATACTGCTGCCCAGATCTGTTATCCCTTCATAAACACAACCTGGAAAATCTCCAAAGAATGTAAATTTACCCGCATGAAAATCTTGAGTTTTCCTCATGTTGCAATGGACACTGCACAGAATCTTGGCATTGATTTTTATGGAAACCAGTAATTTATCCAATGTAGATTATGTTCTCCAAGGAGCTTGGCACTTAGCAATTCCACTTATTTAATTCTGGACCACATGTTATCCTTGTAAAGTATATTATTCCAAGAGTATCCGTGGCAAAGGGGAAAAAGCGAAAAGGTCATGGACTTGCTCAAAATTTCATTCTAGTCATCCTAATTCCTAATTTTGAGTCCTCTTTGAGCTGTTGTTCTCCTTCACCTCTTTTTTTTTTTAAGTATTTTTTTTAGTTGTAGATGCACACAATGTCTTTATTTTATTTCTTTTTATGTGGTGCTGAGGATTGAACCCAGGGCCTCACGCATGCAAAGCAAACACTCTACCACTGAGCTACAATCCCAGCCCCATCCTTCATCTCTCTTATTAGTCATGACTCTTGTGTCATCTTCCTTTGACATACTTTGTGCTTCACTCTTACCCATTTCTTCCATTAAGATTCTAACTCAGGGAGCTGGGATTGTGGCTCAGTGATAGAGCGTTTCCCTCACATGCATGAGGCACTGGGTTCGATCCTCAGCACCACACAAAAATAAATAAAATAAAGATAGTGTGTCCATCTACAACTAAAAAAAAATATTTAAAAAAAAGATTCTAATTCAGGTCTCACTCCTAAATTATGACCTACCTCAGAACTGGTCACCTGATCTCCAAACCTTTGGACACAGCTTGCATCTCTTGCCTTGGATGGTATTATAAGAAAATATAATCGATAGCCTGTCTTCAAAAGAGACTTCAGCAGTATCTGAAAACCTTATGAGAATCAATACCAAAAGCTACTTAGATGAACTTTCTATAATTGGCTATAGAAGAACAAAATTTAAACATTACAGGAAGTTCAAAAAAGTTATTCTATTTTCAGTAGTACTAGGAGGGGAAAAAAAGAAAAAATGATAATTGAAGAAAATTTTTGATGATGTAGTTCTCTTATAAATTGGGAACAATGACCCTTGAAGGACCATAAAGAAAGTGAATGTCAAGATAATTTATTATTGTTACATTATCTACCTCATTTTTCACTTTGTCTTACAGAGCTGTGATATCCTTACAAGGTACCAAATATCCCAAACATTACTGAACACTTTAACAGTGTATAAAAAGCAAGATAAAAAGAGCTGAAGAAAGAGTTCGTGAATTTCTCCTCTACTGTTGCTCTTACATCAAAAATGTTTACCAGAGTGGGCAATGCATGTGATTTCTTCATCCAGTCACAGATTTGGCAGGTGGAAGTGTAATGTTTACAGGCTTGCAGCTATTTCTGAAGCAGGATGTACCTCCTTCCCCTGACTGAGTGGCCCTCGCCCTATTTCAAAAGTAATATTTCACCGCTCCTTTTTTGATTTACGGTGCATTCTTGTTTTCACTGCAGAAGAGCCAGTTTCTATGCATGCCGGTTAGACAAACATTTGTACGTTATTGGTGGAAGAAATGAAACCGGCTACTTGTCCAGCGTAGAGTGCTATAACCTGGACACAAACGAATGGCGTTATGTGTCCTCTTTGCCACAGCCTCTGGCAGCTCATGCAGGAGCTGTGCACAACGGGAAAATCTACATTTCAGGCAAGTCACCGCTCCTTTTTCTGTTACCAAGTTCAGTTCCAAAGCACTTGCCTGACTTTATGTATATGTTTAATTCACAGGGGGTGTACACAATGGAGAATATGTCCCCTGGCTATATTGCTATGACCCTGTAATGGACGTCTGGGCTCGCAAACAAGATATGAACACAAAGCGCGCCATCCACACTTTGGCTGTAATGAATGATCGCTTGTATGCAATTGGAGGAAATCATTTGAAAGGTCTCTTTTTTTCCCTTAATCACAATAACATTTGCATCTCATGTTTCTTGCTAAGGGGGTTTCTCGTTAGATAATCATAGCTAACCAAGTAAAAAACATGTTGACCAAAGAAAATCTACTCTGTGTAAATTAGCAGTACCCTTGAGCAAGCACTGATTCTGGCTTTTCTGCAGATAGGATTATTTTTAAGTTACCATACACATTAAAGAAATGAATAATGGTGTCTACAGAAAATAAAAAAGGGGAACATTAATAACTGAAAAGCACAAACGATTTGTCATAACAGCAAATCCAGTGAAATAAATTATCCCTTATCACCGAGATGTAGTAATAAATTTTTTCCCAGGAAATTGTTTTTTGCAGCAATCCTAAAGAACTTTAGTCATAGCTGCACAAGTTAAAATGAGATTTTTGTCTTTAAACATTTAGTAGAATTTCATGTCTAAATTTAGAACTATTTCTTTTTTAAGTATTGAATATCCAACCATCTGTGATTCTCAAGTCAAATTGCTGTTATTAATTAAAAATATCCTAAGCCAGTATTTTTAGAACCATATTTTTGGCTTCTTTTCTCCCCCAGATTCATACGTAACTGCAGCTTTTTGTAGTTTATATGCACATGCATAACTTTATGTGTATGCATATAACATTGAATTTGACCCAAAAGCAGAGAGATCTGTGATATTTAAAATGTTCTTGACCTACCTACTTTGTGCCTCAGTTTCCTCATCTGAAAATGAAGAAATATGTCTAATTGAGCTCTACAATCTCCTCCTATTCTGACATCACAAGACCCTTGAAATCAAACTAAATGGGAAATGGGGTTATAATACTTGAAGCACATCTGTGCATTTATTTTACAAAAATATATGCATCTAAGCCAGGCATAGTGATGCACACCTGTAATCCCAGAGACTCCAGAGGCTGAGGCAGCAAGATCACAAGTTTAAGGCCAGCCTCGGCAATTTAGCAAGGCTCTAAGCAACTTAGCAAGACTCTGTCTCAAAATAAAAAATAAAAAGGACTGAGGATGTGGTTCAGTGGTTAAGCACCCCTGTGTTAAATTCCCAGTACATATATATATATATGTCTTAAAATAGGTTAGAAATATATTTTTTCTATTTTCCCTACTACATATTTACCCTTAAATGTAATTTTAAAAATTGCACAAGTATAATTTTTATTTAGCTGTTTCTAAGTTCATGTTCTGTTAGAAATGACAGCACCCTAGTGTCTGCTTGCTGCTGACCTTAGTACTTTTCCCAGTGGGATAGGATTTTGCTCACTACTGCATCTCTATGTTGTTTATCCTTTATTACTTTAGCTGGTGCTCCTTGGTTTCAATCCATACTCCATTCCCTAACTTCAACGTGATTCATGTTAACTTTGTAGCTTTCTACATTGAAATGTAGTTTCTTCTAAATTCTTTTGCATAAGATATTGCCTAAATGTTTTAGAAGCTCTTGGCAATTGAGGTTATATCTAGACAGAAAGACTGGGTAATGACAACCTAAATGAGAAGCCGCACAAACATACATCAAAAGTAGGTTAGCTCAGGGATGTCCTGGCAAGGACTGGGTGTGGACTTTGTATGTAAGACTAGGTTTGAGTCTTGGTTGTGCACTTACTAAGACAAGACAGCCTCGTGTCTGTAAAAAAGGGATAATTACATACATATGTATACATATGCATATATATGCATATAATCAAGGAGGGGGTAATTATCCTTCTTTTATAGATGTGTATATATGTATATGCATACATACATATATATGTGTATATATATATGTGAAGATATATCTGTGTGTGTATGTATGTGTATATATATATATATATATATATATATATATATATATATATATATACATGCACACATATTTGGCACAGAGAAGACATACATATCCTTAAATGATGCCTCTAGAACTTTAGAACCTAGAATTTTCCCAACTGCTTATTCTAAGTGTGTACTCTTAAAAATTTCAGGGAGTGCATTACTCTTTTATGCCAACATATGTGTGATTTATTTTACATAAGAAGCTAGTGGCTTGAAATAACCTGTCTACTTCAAGAATGAAAAGCATTTCTTTTGATTTGTCTTCTCAGTTATTTTGAAGAGTCTAGTATGTTAGTTAATTTAATAGATGCACTGTGTTTACTTGAAAATATTTGTGGCATGCATTTACTAAAGGAAAAAAAATCACTTGATCTACCAAATGACCAAGAAGTTCCCACTAGGGATTTTTCACCCCCTAAGTTATAGGCAGAGCTCCAGAAAATGCAGGAACATGTGTTGTCCTTGGTGAACTGGTTACTGCCCTCACCACTGGAAATTCTTATCAGAAGTGGAAGGAGAATCTTACCAATGCAGGGTGCTCAGCCCTGCTCAAAACCTTGATCCCTGCGAAATGATGAAAGCCATTCACATTAGAGCTGTTTTATCAACACAGTCAAACTGTAAAAAAGGTAAAAGATACATTTTTACAATGCATTTTAACTAATTAAAATATTTTGAGAGAGGTCTACATTCATTTAAGATAAGCAATATAGTATATTGCAAGAGTCTGAAGCCCATTCACCATTCAAATATCATCCTATCTACTCACTGGCTTGTGACTTACTAGGTCACTGACTTTCTCTGTCTCAGTTCCCTTATTTATTAAATGTGGCTATCTCACAGAATGGAAGGGATAAAATTAGTTCATTTAGAAAGCAAAACGATTATAAGCACTCTCTAAAGATGCTTGCTTTAAGTATTATCTTAAAATAAGGTTTTAATAAACCATTTTAATAGTATCTACCCATATGTAATCCACCTTTACTAATAACATCTGCTCTGGCATTCTTGCTTTAAATGAATCCAGAGCACCCAGAGTCTCGGATATTTTAGATCTTTCTGACACGTCTTCCAAGTTCATCAGTGAACTGATACATTTGTGTCTTCAAAGACACAATTATCTATTTCTTGACACTAGACCTTTATACTTTTTTTTCCTAAGAAGTCCTAAACTGACATGGGGGCCCTGAGACTTTATTCTTTTGTGGTTCCATTTTGCTGTATCACTTAGGTTTCTCCCACCTTGATGTAATGCTTGTGGAATGCTATGACCCAAAAGGAGACCAGTGGAACATTCTTCAAACTCCTATTTTGGAGGGTCGAAGTGGTCCTGGCTGTGCCGTGCTTGATGACAGCATTTACCTTGTGGGAGGCTATAGCTGGAGCATGGTATGTGTCCTCTTCCTTTCTCTTTGTGCTCACTTTTTCTGTCTGTTTCCCTTCAGATGTGTTACCATCCATGCATGCATCTTTTTAAGAACATCATTTTTATGTGCAAGCATTAAGTTACTCTAAGTAGTTAGAATTAGCATGGATACTGTGGAACTAGCTTGCTATCTAGTCAACTGCTTCATGAGCTGTGCTAGGTTTCTGGTTCTGTTCTATCCCCATGTTTTTGTGATTCTGGTTTTCCAACAAGGGTCAAACTGAAGCAATTTTACAAATGTTCTGCTGAAATGAATAGGAGAGTTCCTGACTGGTAAGGGATGAAAATTACTTTTTCAATATTCATCAGTTTAGGAGGTGTAGTTTGCTTTTTATTTTTTCCCTCCATATCATGAAAATTTCCAAAAATGTCCAATCACAAAAATTGAGATTATGATAGGCTGCCATTAACCCCTTATCCAGCATCAATAATCATTGATATTTTGCCAAACTTACTTCAGCCATCCCCCTTTTTAAGAAATTTGGCTGACGAACCGGGCGCTGTGGTGCATGCCTATAATCCCAGTGGCTCAGGAGGCTGAGGCAGGAGGATCACAAGTTCAAAGCTAGCCTCAGCAACTTAGCAAAGCACTAAGCAACTCAGTGAAACCCTATCTCTAAATAAAATACAAAATAGGGCTGCGGATGTAGTTCAGTGGTCGAGTTTCCCTGAGTTCAATCCCTGGTACCTCCCTCCCCCAAAATAAACTTGGCTGAAGAAATTTGAAGCAAGCTGGGTGTGGGTAGTACATGCCTTGTAATCCCAATGACTCTGGAAGCTGAGGCAGGAGGATCCTAAGTTCAAGGCCAGTCTCAGCAATAGCCTATCTCAAAAACAAAAACAAAAGTGGTCACAGTGGTGCATGCCTGTAATCCCAGCATTTTGGGAGGCTGAGACAGAAGAATCCCAAGTTCAAAGCCAGCCTCAGCAACAGCAAGGCGCTAAGTAACTCAGTGAGACTCTGTCTCTGCATAAAACACAAACTAGGTCTGGGGATGTGGTTCAGTGGTTGAGTACTCCTGAGTTTAATCCTCCGTACCCAAAAAAAAAAAAAAAAAATTGAAGCAAATCTTACACATATTAGTTTTTACCCTAAATGCCTCAGTTCTTATTTTTTAAAAAATCGTTCATATTCATTTACACCCAAAAACATAACAATAATTCCCTTATATCCAGTCCATATTCAAATTTCCCCTATTGACTTAGAAAAAAGATGCATGTTCAAATCAGGTTCCAACAGTTCTCACTTGTGTTTGAGTCCATACAGTGGACTTGTTGAGAAAATAGCATCCATTAGCACAAAGAATATCCTACATTCTGGAATTAGCTAATGAATTCTTCATATCATTCAAAATGGTTCTTCATCTACATATTTCCTATTAACCAAAATTTAGAGCTTAATTAAGGCCTTAATTAAGTCCAGACTTCTCCTTCTCCTGCCTCTTCTTCCTCTTCCCAGTCTGTCTTCTTCCCCTTCCTCTTCTTTTTTCCTTTTTGGCAAGAACACCTGAGGTGGTGACTGTGTAATGCAAATTACACCAGGTAAATGGTGATAGATAAATGTGATAGATAAGACTGTTGCTGCACTTCTCACTATCACTAGACCAAGATACATCAGGTCTAGTGGCCCACACATGTTCACTTAAAAAATGATAGTCATTTTTATATTTTCCTATTTATCCATATTGGTTTTATAAGAGCAATTTAGCAGTTTAATAATATTAGTTTTCTTTTTTTTGCATCAAATGTGATTTTAATATAAAGTTTTGGAGAGCTTTAATAAATTATTTGTCATAAGGAGGCCAGTATGTATTGACATATATAACTAGATATGCATACATGTACTTGTTTGTTGTTGCAAACAAGTAACAATCTAAAATTCAACTTACTTCATTTATTTGAATATGAAGATGACTTTGTCCTTTTTTCCCTTTAATTTAAACCAACTGGATAACTTTAATTTCTGTACAATTATTTGAAGAGATTTTTTAAGCCTCTAGGATATCCTAGATATTTATTTAATAGTCATCAAAAAAAAGATTTTAAAATGTCAGTTTCAAATTTTCCCTCGGAATAAAATAGTTTAGTCTTCTGTTTTCATTTGGAAATTTTTTAGCAAGAGCAGAGAATAAATATTTTCTGCATATGTACTTCTAGCTGCAAAATTACATATGTTTGGAAGCAGACAGCAGGATTAAGCTGTAAGAAAATGATTATTAGGTTGATTGGGTATTTTGTTTGTGATAAAAGCAAAGCTGCTTTGATTTGGAGAAGAAAATGTTACACAAGCACGAGCCCCTAAATTTAACAAAGGAAACAAAATTAAAGACGTTTTTTATTTCTCGTGTGGCCTCTTGAAAATAAATAAATCAATGTGTAAAGAAGTCGGCAAGTTTTCATTTCCAGTTTACTTTAAACTGGTTTTCATTGCTGGCTCTGATGTACCAGAGTAATAATCTAAAATCCAATTTACTTCATTTATTTGAATATGAAGATGACTTTGTCCTTTTTTCCCTTTAATTTAAACCAACTGGATAGCATCGATTTCTGTACAATTATTTTAAGGGATTTTTTAAGCCTCTAGGATATCCTAGATCTTTATTTAATAGTCATTAAAAGAAGATTTTAAAATGTCAGTTTCAAATTTTCCCTTGGAATAAAAAAGTTTAGTCTTCTGTTTTCATTTGGAATTTTTTTAGCAAGAGCAGAGAATAAATCTTTTCTTGCCAGCATAAATGTGATAGATAAGACTGTTGCTGCACTTCTCAGGACACTTCCCTAAATGCTGTCTGTTCTCCATTACAGGGGGCTTACAAGTCATCAACAATATGCTATTGTCCAGAGAAGGGAACCTGGACAGAACTTGAAGGAGACGTAGCAGAACCCCTGGCAGGCCCTGCCTGTGCGACAGTTATTCTGCCTGCCTGTGTACCCTACAACAAATAGCACCAGGAAACCCCGGAAGGAGCAGCATCACATCCCAGGACGTAGTGACAGGTGATGTCACAATCTTAATAGGAACTGTGCATTCTCATGGTACAACTGCTGAAACCCACCTTTGGTTTCTGATGATTTACAAGTAACTACAAAAGAAAGAGACCTGTTCTGGAACAGATGCTGTGTCTGCAACTCAGATCACATCCGACTTCCAGTGGTGATGGACTCTTCCATTTCAGACTGGTTTTAATTTGTCCCAGCTTTACAGAAACTCCTCACATGGATCTTAACTTTCAAAAAGAGAAAGATAAAATACAGAAGACTGGCCCCAGAGAGACCTGAGATCAGTATTGTGCATTGTAGTCTACCTGCATGTGATCGATGTTGAAGTTTGGGGGATATTTTGTACATGAATGATTCAGAATTTGACCCACCAAAATACTTAACACTGCATTACAGAAATTCTCACTTGATTCTGTATTCTTAACCTTTGGCTACTTCATAGACTCCATAAGCAACACAGTTACTGAAAATCATAGAAGATTAAAGAGGGGCATTTTTGCTTCTATACAACCTCATTTCACGTACCTTCTGCCCTCATGGGATCAGAGAAGAGTAAGTTGTTGGCTCTTATAGAAATTGCTTTCTGTCCTGCAAGTTCTAAGATAGCCAGAGTCCTAATTTCTGTTTCTCAAATTCTATCTGGAAATTAAAATATACTATGTCACTATGAAGTTCATGGAGGCTTATGCTTTCTTTTTTTTTTTTTTTCTTTCAATGTTTAAGCAGTGAGCACACATGCTATTTGCCTCCAAAGATAGGAACTGACAAATTCAATCATACACTATTTCATAGATTCTGTTAGATAACACATCTAACCCAAACTTAATCCATGATCAAAACTGAGAGATTTAGGAATTCAGGGATGAAAATAAAAAATAAATTCTTTCAAGGACAATCTCAATTATATTTGTTCCTAAAACACAACTTACTAGATTATAGCCTCTGACAGAATACTTTTCCTTCCTCACCTGCAGCTGGTTCTAGACCCTGGACTTAACCTCATTATTCCCCACCTCATCATTTTTGGTTATCACCAGAGATTCCTGAACTCAGTTAAGCAAGCAATTGCTACTCATCCTTAGGAGCATGAGCAGAGGTCAGGGGATCATAACGTAGTCTCAGTGTGGCCAATCAGAACAGCAAAACTGGCAGGAACATAAGTTTGACTTTCAAGCTCTCCCGAGCTTGATCAACAACTATTAGGAGTAAACAAAAGCTTAAAATATACTTTTAATCACCCAGAGATATTGAAACCTCCAACAAATGTGACATTCAAAACAATAAGGGGAAGCCACAGATTAAAAATACCTTGGTGATAAGCTTTCATTGCCAAGCATATCAAGATGGATGGGGATATCCAATGCCGTTTCTACAGTAAAGTGCAATCTTCTTTGTTTTTGTATTTATTTGTATGTTCAGATCCAAAGGATCCGCTGTAAAAATATATATAAATATACATATATATATATACATATATCTCCAGTGCAATCAACTTTTTATTTCTTTTTTCTTGAAAACATATGAATATATAGAAAGGAAGAAAAGTTACGGTATTTTGTAGGAAAATCCCAGCTGACATCGTGAAAAGGACGAGGTCTGTTTCAGAACCTTTTATTGTCAACCGTCACCATGTCTTCCTAAAGTCACAGTTTATACAATAATATTTACTTTCCTTAAACTTGACTTCATTTTATTTTTTATTTCTAGCCAAAATAAGTAAAAAGCATTTATGAGAACTATAAGTCAAACTTTCTGGATTTCAGAAAGATACAAACTACTAGAAAGTGAAAAATGATTAAGTCACAGAGAATGTAAATTTTGTACAGTATTAGAATGTGTAAATGAAGCTTGCTTGGAAGGGGAAAACTTTAAATAAAAACTTTATGTACTAATCCAACTGTCTCTCATATTCCTATTCATGAAGCACATGTATAAATCTCAATGTTGAATTGTTTGAAGATTTGAAATACCTAAACGTCTAAATGTTTTTACTTTGCATATATGCTTCACAAGTTTATTCTACTTCCTCACTTCATTTATATAAGTAAATATATACTATATGGACAATGCTAAAACCCATGAAATGCTTCTGGAAAAATGTTCTGAGTTAAAAATCATATGAGTTAAATCTGATTTTTCCACTACATGAGTATATCAATAAGATCTAAAAACCAAATATTTATAGACATTATTATAAGCACCATGCATATTAAAAACACCTGCACACTTTCTAATTAATAAATCAATCATGCATTTAATCAAATCAATCTAAATACATAATATTTGATTTAATTTTCTTTTTAAAAATCTGACAAAGAATTTGTGCAGGGCACTTAAGGGGGTACTTGAGACACAGGAAAGACCCACGACCTGTGGTGAAACGTATCAACTGAGCAGCCCTCTCGGCAAAGAATTCTGCAGGGTCAGTAGCCAGTTCCAAAGCCAGCAAGCTAGGAAGCATTTACTCTGATGCCTCCCAGAATTTACTTCGATGTCTCAGTACTGATGACTAAACTCAAAATTAAAGCACTGTTGGATCCTCCCTTCTAGTCTACAAGAGCAAGAATGATGGGGTTTCTTTCCTTTTGCACAGGATCTCCTCTCCATCCTAGTGCAGCACACCAAAAGGCCAGTCTCAAAGGAAGCCTCCACAGCCATCTCCACAGCCAATGTCCAGCTGCTACAAGGCTTCTTCCAAACACCCTGATATCCCCAGAACTTGTGTACTGGCCAGACATCATGAGCACTTAAGGAAATGTGTTTTTCTTTGTCTAACCTCAAGGAACCACCTAGTTTAAGTCTATAGCTAGACAATATATCTCATATCTTATATTCAATTATTTAGCACATGAATAAATGGGAAGCAGGAAGGTCAAATATACGAAGGAGGAATAAAAGATATTCTGAGAATATGTCTAAAATTGGTCAAAATTTGGACCAAGACATAATGCCCAGATTTTTTAATTACTTAAGCTGCATCTGTGAGCTTAAAATTGGTGTCTGCTTTTGTTGTCCCCTGTTTATCTAAGTATTTATTTTTCCAGCTGTTTGATACTTACATCACTTACGTTGTCATCATTATCAATATGCACATATTCCAAAGGGCATCATTAGGAATGTCAGACTTCTGATTAAACTTAGCTCTTTAGGTCAAAATACAGATGTTCCTTGATTTATGATGCAGTTACATCCTGATAAACCCATTGCAAGTGGAAAATATCCTAACTTGAAAATAATTCATCTAACCTACCGAATGTTCTAGCCAGCGATACAAGCACACTGTAGAGAGAGCATCAGCTGTTTACCCTCATGATCACATGGCTGATTGGAAGCCACAGCTCACTGCCAATGCCCAGCATCACAAGAGTATTATACCATGGATCACTCGCCTGGGGAAAAAAATCAAAAATAAAATTTTGAAATATAATTTCTACTAAATGCATATCCCTTTTGTATCATCTTAAGGTCCAAAGTCTTAAGTCAAGCAATCATTAAGTCAGGGATATAAATAATTAAAAACCGAACATACCAACAATTAAAATGTTCGCAAAAACCACATCAACACTAATTAGTACACATTGGCAAGTACTTTTTCTTTCTTATTTTGCAATACTGAGGATCAAACCTAGGGGTCTATACCATTTAGCCAAATCCACATCACTTTTTATTTATTTTGACACAGAGTCTCTCTAATTTCCCAGGCTATCCTGGAACTTGTGATGCTCTTGCCTCGACCTTCCGAGTTGTTGGGATTATAAGCCTGCACCACCGTATCCAGCTGACAAGCGTCTTGATAAACTGACTTTTTTTTTTTTTAATTTTTTTAAAATTTTTTCTCAAAAATTGCATTTTAATACATGTTATCAAACATAACAGAAAAAAACAAATTTTCAGAAGCTGTACACACTGTTCACTGAAAACATTTGTTGAGGCAAATAGAAAAAAATTGGATAAACTGACTTTCTATAGAAGGGACTGACCATCACTCACCAAGCCTGACTTCCTAGAAGCACCTGAGCTAGAGCATATTGAAACTTTGTGGGAAAATAAAATGGCAATGAGAAGCACCAGAAGGATCAGTGTAAGAAGAAAATGTCCAACTACATAGCATGTCTGGTTTATGTAACTATAGCTATAGAGTGCTGCTCTAAGGCACAATAAAGATGTGCCAAGTATTGGGTTGGATTTCCTTAATGAAGAAGATTTTGGTTTGTTTGTGCTGCCATAACAGAATACATTGGACTAGGTAATTTACAATGAACAAAGTTTTTGGCTCCAAGTTATTGGAGGCTGAGAAGTCCAATAATAAGGTGCTAGCATCTGGCAAGTGACTTCTTGCTGCATCATCCCATATATTGAAGTTAAGCTCACCTATTATGCTCAGAAAGAATATAAACTCTTTGACAAGGTTAGACAATTTACAGATAGCAGAGCTGGGATTCATACCAAGGCTTCAAGTTAAGGCCATTCTTTAACCATCATACTCAGCTGCCTACAAAGAGATTTCCTAAACCAATCATTTAAAATGACGTAGAATTTTCTGGTGACTATTTTTTCCATATATATATATATATATATATATATATATAATGTGCTGGAGGAAAAGTGTGACACATTGTGACAAATGTTACAGGACTGGTGTGAATGAACAGCTAGGCGGCATCATAGGGAGAGAGAAAACTCACTCTGTAAACTTGGAGGTTCATTTAGTTTCTTGAACTTCAGTTTTATCATCTATATATGGAGTGATAATCTCTTCTTCAAAACATTATTAGAAAGGCCAGATGTAAAGTATATGAAAACACATTGCAGCTTATAAAATACATATACAAGCAATTACCATGTAATGACCAAGTTCACACTTCTGGCTAGCATGCAAGATACCTTAAATTCTAGCCTCAACCTTCACTTTCAAGTCACATATTTCTTTGCTACTCTATTCACTGAGAGCTGTGGATCTTCACTGTTCCACAAATGCAGCTATACTTCTCCATCACTTCCCTTTGTCTTATACATTTTCTCCACAGAGAATGACATTTCATGTACAACACTGTCTATTAAAATCCTGTCCTTCGAGGTTTAGTTCAAACTCTATTGCCTTCATTAAGCCTTTATGATCACAACAGTCTTCTGTGAATACTTTCATACAATTTACCATGACTCTCTTACATTTTCTATTCCATGCTACTTGTGAGATGTTATGTCTTATGCTTTTACTGGCTTCAGGAACATGTCCATGAGTCTACCATAAAATAGTTGTTGAATAGAAGTACTAAATTTTAAAAACTTTTAACAGAATTGTAGAAAGTTTGGGAAGTTCAAGAGGGAAAAAATTGCCTCACATTATATTTTAGTGGTCTACCATGAGCGTCCAACACAAATGGCCTTTGTTAGTTCGACTCAAAGGAAAGTAAAAGAAAGGGAAGGAAGAAAAGAAAAGAAAGGAAAGGAAAGGAGAAAAGAAGAGAGGAGAGAAATGCAAAGGAAAAGAAAAGAAGAAAAGAAAACTTAACATTCAAAATCCTCTGAGCCGGGCGCGGTGGCTCAAGCCTGTAATCCCAGCACTTAGGGAGGCTGAGACAGGAGAATCGCGAGTTCAAAGCCAGCCTCAGCAATGGCGAGGTGCTAAGCAACTCAGTGAGACCCTGCCTCTACATAAAACACAAAATAGGGCTGAGGATGTGGCTCAGTGGTTGAGTGCCCCTGAGTTCAATCCCCAGTAC
>PVHX01005022.1:0-54791 GCA_004024805.1 Geosciurus inauris | reverse complement strand
ATCCTCTGGGGCTAGATAAGCCTATGAGATCCCATGACAAGATACCATCCATGTCTCTGGCTAGACCACCCCAGGATATTCATCATCTCCTCCATCTGAAACAACTTATATCTTTTATAATTACCTGTTTCATGTATACATAGTTCAAAATTTGCAAGTGTTTTAATGAATCCCCCTCACTATTATGTATGATTATAATGTACCACCCAAAAATAAATTTTTAAATATTGGCTAGTGTTTGAATGCTCATTCACCATATCATGCAATTATTAAAATTTACTGCAAATACCAACTTATCACATGGAATCATACTTATGAAATACTAAAAATTTAAGATGTTAAGGTATAAATTCAGTTATACAGAATGTAAAAACTGAAAATGGAAAAGACTGGGAATGTTCTAACCTTTAAAGATAAAAGTTGTGTCAGATGGCAGACTGCTAACATTACTTCACCATAAAACTGAACTATAATAAAGTTCTGTCTCTTCAGAGATAGTCCTCATTTGGTTCATCTCTGGTCCTTTTCACCATTTAACATTTCTGATGAGAAATGCCACAACTCCTCCTACCTCCAGGCTCTTCCAGAATAATTGTGGTAAACTGTACTTTCCTTGTGAATGGACTTAGACCACCAAGATTCCACTTTGGGCCAGATGGCAATTACACAGTTTGACAGGAAATTCTTTACTTGCAAGTTTTTCTTAAAAGCAATTCAGACGATTAAAGCCATCTGAGATGCAATGCTACATTGTTTATTCATTTCTCTTCCAACATGAGTGACCATGTTAATACAACACAAAGGAAAGAAAGAAAAGAAAGAACTTTATAGCCCAAATCCCCTAAGGCTACATAAGTTCCATGAGGTCCTATAACAAAATACAATCCAGGTCTCTGGCTAGACCGCCCTTAGGATGGCCATCATCTCCTCAAAATTTTAATATTTACTATCTGTGACATTCAAATAGCTTGTGTCACATATTTTCTTATACTGATGGTGATTTATATGTATGCCTTGTTTTAACTAAGCCTCTTGTGTAGAGTTGGAAATGCCAGAAATGTGATTATCCACAGGGTCCTGTTCACAGTGGTGTACAACAAATGGGTGGTGGTTGATTTCAGAGGTATTAGACTTCCTGGAATAGCAGAGTTATTTTTGACTCAGAAATTTGATACCCATGATCTTTAAAATGTAAGTTGCACAAGGATTTTCCCAGTTCTGATTGCCATCAATATAAGAAACCATACAATAAACAGTCTTTGATACAAGGGTCTGAAATTGTGTGCAAGCTAGTTACTTTTGTCACATTATCTATGTTTCTCTGTTTTATAGCTGTGAAAGCTAGGATTTTAACTCTGCTGTTATGAAAATCCTTGACCCAATACACAATGGGAACTAAGGTACTAATGTAATTCTGGACCTCAGATCAGAAAATATGACCCCCTTTGTATCCTCCTCACAAAACAATGAGGATGAGCATGTAATCCTGCTCTCAGTATCCTCAGGAAGTATCCCCTGTCAGTCTTTGATTCATTTATTCAAAACTCTTTGGTGTGCCCTATAAAGAATACAAGCATACACAAGTAATATAGCTCAAAGTATATGTGCAACAAAAATACACAAATAAGGTGCTGTGGGAGTTTCATCATGGAAGAATTGATAACCACCTAGGGGAATCAAGAAAGACTGAGGCAAAGGGAGTACATAACCTCAGTTTGGAAGATTAGGTAGAAAATAGATGAAATTTTTTCCTTCTGTTAATATTTGTAAGTTAATTCCTGAAAACACAATAAATAACAACCAAGCCATTTCCATACGGAAAAGTGCTAGATCAAAGGTCTCACTATAATCATCCCCAGGTTTTATGTTCTGGAGAGTGGTACAAATGGTAAGGAAAGGACTTCCCTACAAATGAGGGCCAGGACTTTGTTCAAGTGAAATAAAGTAGTGCATAGTAGGCCAGGACTTCCAATGTACAAAGATGAGTAAGTTATTTTTAAATACGTTTTAAGGCTTTAGAGAGTTTTGAAAACAATTAGGACTCAATTTATTAAATTCCCCAGAGAAACAATGTTCTGAGGTGAGCTAACGATGGCCAGTAATTTTTTTTTTTTCCCTCTGAAGATATTTTCCAGTTCTGGCCACAAATTGGTCATCCTTGGCTCAGGCAAAGGACCTAGGCATGGGAAAGAAAAACCAGCAAAACCTTTAGCCATCACACAAAACTAGATTGACAAAAATGGAGGCATAAGGACTCAGACACACAGTCAGTTTTCTCCAAAGAAACTTTTGGAGTTCTAGGTTTGCACAGGAAGATGGGAACCTAGACCAAAAACTTCTTAAAGTCAGGGGAACAACTCTCCCACAATCTCATAGTGTTTAGGAATTAAAGACTTGCCAGATGAAGAGAACTGCTTCAAAGGCAGGACTGCTCGTTTGGCTTACAACATTTGCAAATTTTAAAATTCTATACTGTAAAAGGATAAAAGACTGAGCTGAAAACCCTCTAAAGGGAATAATTGAACTTCCTTCAGACTTTAGGGCTAAGGAGACAAACACCAGACTTTCAGCCCAAAGCCTAGGGGATCCACCCTAGAGAAAGGGACAATTCAAAAGTAGGTTAACTCAAACCACCAAATTCAATCCCTGACTGAATTGAGACAATCGCCTCCTCAATCTATCTGTACAACAAACAAAAAGAGAAACCTTCTCTGGTGGAAGAAAAAATCATATGGAGCTTACAGTTCTTTCACACTCAAATTATTGCATTCAGCCAAAAATTACTAGACATGAGAAGAATACATCCCATGATTTATAATCAACAGAATAAAACAAAGAATAGAAATAGACCCACAGCAGATCCAGATTTTTAAATAAGCAAGCAAATAAATAAATAAATGACCAATATATTAGTAAAATACAAGAAAAGTAGAAAAGAGATGAATTGCACCACAGAATTAGAATCTATCTATTAACACATTATCTATCTATTGAAACATTATTCTAGAACTAAAAAAAATGCAATATCTTAAATTAAGAATTCTATGGATGCCATTAACAGCAGTTAGACACAGCAGAACACAAGATTGGCAAACTGGAAGAGAAATCAATAGACAACATACGAAATGAAACACAAAGAGAACAAAAAGTAGAAAAAAACATATTAAAATAATAGAGATTTCTGAGATACTCTCCAAATGTGTAGTTATAGCTTGAGAAAGAAAAGAAAGAGAATATGGGAAAGTATTATTGGCCAAAAATTGGCCAAGAATATTCCAAAGCCCTTAAAGCATATCAACACACAGATTCAAGAAGTTCAAAGCAGGAAAAAGACAAAGCAAGCCACACAATATGGTCCTGAAATGTACCATATAAAAGTACAGCAAAATTACTGAAAAAAAATAAAGAAACAAAGAAAAGAATCTTAAAAATAGCTAGAGGAAAAAGTCACATTATTTTCAAAGTAGCAATAATGTGGCTTTCAATTTAGTTCTGAGCAGAAATGATGGAAACCAGATACATTGGAATAATACTGTTAAACTAGTGAAAGAAAAGAAAAGCCATCCTAGAATTCTGTATCTGGAGAAAATATTCTTTCATAACTGAAAACAAACAAAAGACAATTTCAGACAAACAAAAACTGACTGCACTAAAAGAAATACCAAAGGGAGATTTTTAGGTGAAAGGAAAATGATTTACAGATGGAAACATGGAAGAAAACAGGAAAGAATGAAGAACACAAGAAGGAAAAATACATATATAACTACAAGCAAATATGTATCACATACAAAATAATTGTGAATTCTCGTGAAATTTAAAATACATAAATAAGATGTATTACAAGAGTCATCCAAAAGGTAAGAGAGAGTAGGAAATGGGATGCAACTATTCAAAGTCTCTAGCAATATTGGGGAAGAGGCAAATATGATAATTTGTAACGCATGTTGTGATCTTCACGTTAACCATTCATGAAATAATAAAAATATAAAAATTATAAATGATATTGGAGGAAAATGAGACGCAATTATTTAATTCTAGAAAAGAGAATATAAAGAAACTCAAATAGCAAACAAATGATAAGATGGGCGATGTACACCCAACTATATCAGTAATTTTATTAACGATAAATGGATTAAATACTCTGAGTAAAAGAATAAGATTTTCAGACTGATTTTTAAAACCTTATTACATTATGCTTATAGGAGGCAAAATTTAAATATAAGAATTACCAAGAGAAAACTGATAGACATGCCATGAGGCAAAGCCTGAAGAGAGAATAAACAAAGTTCATTAAAATGGGCAAGACTTCCTCCCTTTAAAAGCTTCTCAGATGACTTTTTAACTGTGTTATGATACCACAGGGACATATATAATATTTTTGGATAATAGATGCTATTTTACATGTTATAAATCAGGTACAGCTAGCCAACGTTTTAAGAAATGATTTTGTATAAAAATAATTTGACTTAAAAGGAAAAGGAAAGAAGGATAGATGGGGACAGGGGCACATTTATTATAAATTCTGCCCATATATATATGTGTGGTTTAAATTTCTACATGATTCTTAGAACTTCAGGTCATCACTTCCAGTGATTTTTCTTTAAAAATGGTTCATAGAGCTGGGCATGGTAGTGTACAACTGTAATCCCAGTAACTGAGGCGGCTGAGACAGGAGGATCACAAGTTCAAGACCAGCTTCAGCAACTTAACGAGGCCCTAAGCAACTTAGCAAGAACCCGTCTTAAAAACGTCAGACTGGAGATGTAGTTCAGTGGTAAAGTGACCCTGAATTCATTCCCTAGTACAAAAGAATAAAATACAAAAGGTTCACAGTCACCAGAGACCCCCCAAGATATGCTCTCCCAGAAACATACAACCCTCTCAGCAATCTTGAGGAGAAAAAGAGATTCCCTGAACCAAGAAGTCTTAGAAGTGGGGCAGGGAAGGTGATGTATAAAGTAATGTTGGAAGCAGAAGACATATTCTGCAAATTAAAAGGACATATCTATATGAGGAAAAAAACATTAAAACAAGAATCCTACTTGGGAATTAAAAAGTCAAGAAATACATCTCTGGTATCCATTACCTCAGGTATCAATTAGACTCTCGCATTTAAGTTTGACCCTTTAAAATGCCAACAACAGCAGGTAAAGAGCATTGTGTGAGAAGAGAGGAGTTTGTGGGAAAGGCAAACAGTATTAATAAATTCCAAGGGTCTTGTTTCATCAAGAAAGATTCCACTAATCTGTAGAAGCCTAACTCACAGGAACTCATAAGACACATTCTGTTAGTGTCAGTGTTCCACACCAGTTACAGATTTCTGAAGGGTCATCAGAGCAAAGCTGTGCCCTTAATATGTAAGCTAACACTGCTGTAACTAAGATTGCAATTGGACTGGGACAAATCTCTATGATCTTGATATATGAAAATCCAACTAGATGGTTTCCATAGAAATGAATAAAAACATTTCCAAATTACTTATTCAGGATTAATCCACGGTGGCTCTGCAAAGCAAATACATTTGATGAGGCTCAGTAAAGCAGCCAATGAAAAATAAACTAAAATGGCCCAATAAGGTGGTTTCCTTCACTAACTGAAAATATCTATGCACAGTTAAAATATGGGTTTAGACAAAGTGTTATTTTTTAATTCCAAGTGTACAAATCCATAAAATTAATAATTGGAAATACTGTAAAGATTACTGGGTGCAGTTCTACATAGATGAAAAGAACAAAGACTATCTAGCCACCAACCTTCTATTTAAATTTTTTTATTTAAATATTCTATTTGTGTCCTACCTAGGTTAACTTGAGCAAGTCAAATTCTTCTTTTTCAGTCTTAGTTTTATCATTGGCAAAATGGGA
Organism: Geosciurus inauris; assembly: GCA_004024805.1. NCBI lineage: Eukaryota > Metazoa > Chordata > Mammalia > Rodentia > Sciuridae > Geosciurus > Geosciurus inauris. The sequence continues at coordinate 48,927 of PVHX01005022.1, read as the reverse complement.
GTAACAGGGCTTTGCCTTGGGGTATAATAACATTATTTTATGTTTTTCAGATGAGAAAATCTTGATTTAGAGTGATTAAGGAATGTAATCAAGACCAACATTAGTGAGGGAAGAAATCAACCCAAGAGTCATGAACCTTACTCATAGTCACAAATAAATTGTCTTCTATAATCCTACTATTTCCATTTACACAGGCAAAGTGACCTGGGGAATAATCCCAGTAATTTTACCTTAAAAAGGGATTGTCAGAATTAAATGAGATAATATGAGGAAAGGCTTGAGAAACTTCAACAAAAAGTAACTATATTCCAAATTACCACGTAAATGTAGTGCACCATAATCCTAGCCTATGGTATATTTTGAAGGAAAAAAAAACTCAAACAACCTTAGGAATCAATGGTACTGAAGGAAGCTAATGAATGTTTTTAGTGTTCTTATTTAAGGACAATATTTTAATGAATTACATTATTTGATTATGTAATGACTCTAAATTACAGATTGTTTACAGCCAATGTGTGTGATGTGCAATAGGGTTACCAATAGTCCAAGTTTGTATGGGATCTTTCCAATTTTACCACTATACATTATGGTGTCCCAGAAAACCTTTCAGTCCCAAGCATATCAGGACATAGGTCAACTACATGCAAAACTTCTAGAATATTGCCTAGAATATTTAGGGCATCCAATAAATGTTGACTATTGCAATTATTTTCATTTTTCAAAATATGAGTCTGTCCTGTTATCAGCAAGACTACCTGGGACTTGAGAGTACAAAAGAGAATAAGACTCAGTATCTGAACTGAGTGGAGCTCAACAATTAGTGAAGAAAATAGAATAAGACTAATATAATTTATTCCCAAAGTTTGAGATGAAGTGCACTTTTTCATTTCCACAGAATATTTACATAGTAAATGTAATACACCTCTTTCCAAAATGTACAACAAATGTGAAGAAAGGCAAATAAAACAGATTAAAAACTATTGTCAAAAATTATTAAGCAATTCCTATGCTGAAATTTGGTCTTGAATGGATCTTTAGGAATGTCATGGAATTTCTTGACTTTCCTACTAACTCCAGGTATGTCAAATTGTCCTATCAGTTTCTCCTTCATCTATTTTCCTTGAAATATGTGAGTTGAATGAATTTGCTAAATTGAAATCAATGGCAAATCTGCAATTTTTAAAAAGATCTCCATTGAGATCCATAGTGTTTTAATTGACCCATTTGTACATAGCAAAGAAAAAAGGGCATTGACTCCTAACTCTAGATTCCTTGTTAGTCAAAATTCCAGCTTCTACTGCATGCCTACCATGCACTGTGATCAGCCTAGACACACTTTGTAAATATACTAGGGTTTAGAAATTAGGATTCCTGCACACATTGATGCCAGGAGCCACATGCATGGGACCTGACTCAATTTCCTAGCCTTCAAGAAAGAAAGAATCGCTCACTTTGACAGCACATATATTAAAACTGGAAAGATACAGAGAAGATTAGCATGGCCCCCGCATAAGAATGACACCCAACTTCGTGAAGCATTCCATATTTTTACTGAATTAGAACAAGATATATTCATTGCGTTTATGTCAAAATGGATTCTAATGTCATTTATAACTAAAAAGAAACAATTTTTTAAAAACCTGGAAAAAAATAATTAAAAATGCAAGAAAGAAAAGGAAATTACTAGGGCTAAAAAATAAGAATAAGACTCAAAGCCCAGCTGAAGATGAATGCTTCATACACATTATCAAAATCAGTTCTCTGGCACCATTCTCCTGTACACACTCTGATGGACCCGAGAGTTCAGCCCGAGAGCATGTATTTCCAATAAAGCCTTGCCCGGTGGTTTTAATTCACCTCCTTTTGGTCATCTGGCTTTACAAATGGTGCCGAAAACCCAGGAGGGTTTTTCGGATCTCCTCCGCAGGAGTCGAGATTCACCCTCTTCTCCGAAGCAGGAGAACGCCTGAGCTGCTCTATTTCCCTTCATCAGGACCAACAGAAGTGAGCTACATTCCCCTCCCATCTCCAGTTCCAGAGGTCTATCCCTAAGTCATGCACATGCCAGAGACCTCGCTGTTTTAAGGCCCCAAGGGCTGAGGAGACGTCCTAGTCCTTGTATGAGCCACCTGACTCCATTTGGGCCCTCGGAGGGTTACAGGGATGCCTGAACACAACACCCCCCCACTCCCCCCCCCACCCCCACCCTCCTTTCCTCGGGTGAGTGCGATCAGATTCAGGGACGCCTTTTTCTGTTCTCACCCATCCCCACGGGCGCCAGGAGGTCATGGGAAATACTGAGTCCTCCTGAGACCCCAAAACGCCATTGGATTGTGTATGTTCCAAGTTTGCCAAATTAGGACTCACTCCAGACCCATGCTGTACGTTAGCCTGGCACCAGTATGACCTAGACTTTGGGTCAAAATGCCCCCCAGAAGGAACTTTTGATTTTGAAATCCTCACTGAATTGGCAGTCTCTATCGCCTGATGGGAATTGGACATAAGTTCCTTTCATCAAGTCTTTGTTGGAAAGTGTGCTCTCGCCCTACCCTCTTTCCCACCTGTTCTGTACTCTCAAGTTCTTTTTGCTAGGGAAAATCCCAAGCCCCTTTCCCCTTTGCTCTTCTGCTTCTCCTTCCTCATTCTCAGACCTACACCTGCGGCCTCCATTCTGTCTTCCCACTCCCTACCCACACCCTGCCTTCCCTCGCTCTCGGCTCGGCGGAGTGCAGCGCCATCTTCCTGGGAGGCAGCGCTGGCCAGCAGTCCCAGCACCGGAGGACAGAGACAAGGCATTGGGCGGAGCCCACCCCAGGTCCCTGCACCTCTCACTGGTGTCCTGGAGCTCACACGGACTAGCTCAGACGGGAAAAAAGTGTCTTTTATTTTACCAGCTGTGCCATTTTTTTTCTAAGACTCTTGCTCTTGTCATTTTTTTTTCTAAGACTCTTGCTTTTCTTAAGTTCTATATGTTTTTTGAGTCCATGACCTTAATCCTTCACATCTAGGATAATGTTTTCTGATCAGTCCTATTTTTATTCAACAATGGAGTTTTTTTTAAACATCTAACATTGCAATGGAAATCCATCTACAGGCCTTTAATATTGTTGTGTTGTACGTCTATGTGTGTGTATGTGTGTGTACACTATGTACATGATATCAAAATTGGCACTGATAATGAGCACTCATGAATTAAAACCTAAAATATAGATCCAAATATCTTTAATTCATGTGACTTAAAAGGTTCAATTTAAATTGAGTAAACACAAAGGTTTATAAAGTCCTATATGAAGTTTTAAAGGTTTCTACTGTTGCCTAAGTCCAGAAATTTACAAGGATTGTTTTGGAATATGAACAGAAGGAATTAAAGATTCTAGATATGGTATTTTTTGGAAGGAAAGAAAATATTTTGGATCAAAAATGTACTACTATAAAACAAAATCTGAAATATTGTTCTGCTTTTATCAAAATAATTTTCTTACATTTGTCAGGTTTTATTACTTGGGAAATTAACTCTTAAAGAAATTAAGGTTTATACAACTATGATTAAATAAAAAGCTAGAATCTAAATCTTTGAGAACTAAACTTAATGGAATAACAGCAATGTAATTATGGTCCTACTAGTTCCATTTTTATATTAAATGTGTTCATATCTTTTAGATATACAAGCTTTAAAGTAGCAAGTTTTAAAGAGTATTATATTAAGTTGAAGTTCTCCAAACTGAACTTGTATGATATTGATTTAGATCATTTAATGTCTTATAATTGAACCTATCATCAATAAGATAAGGCTTTAGGTTATTTTTAGATCAGAGTAATCTTTTAAATAAATGAAGACCTAATCTATTTAATATTCTGCTAAGATTTTGCAAGGAACCCTGTCTTACCTGAGATAGTTCTGTCTCTCAGCTTACTACAATGGCTTTAATGTAGGCCAGACTCCAGTTCATTTAAAGATATGTTCAAAGGATTGATTTTGTGGTGAAGATCATTATGATCTCAAACAGGGATATAATGTATAACTCAGCCAAAATTTGAGAAAGCTATTACACAAACTAAATATGTTTTTACTGTTAATTTATTTTGTATTTTCCTTAAGCTCTATGACTATTACTTGTTAATGTTTTACAGAGGTACTACTTCAAGAACAGACAACCCAATTTAATTTAAAATAAATAAGCCATCACCTACAGGACAGATAGACCTTAAAGTTAAAGCCCAGTATGTTTACTTTAAGACTAATGAGATTGGCTTGCTGAGTATTTAAGATCAAGACTTAAAAACTAAAATTACATTAAAGTGCCAAGAAAACCAGTATTTGGCTCTTGCCCTCTGAGTCAGCCTGAATCCAAGGAATGAGCAAACTTCTCTAAGAGGCTCTACACCTCTAGGCCACAGGACCTCCTGATCAGGGAGGTTAATGAGACCATTAGAGAATTAAAGAGCTGATCAAATGCCATACGATGGAGAGGAGGGTCATCCTTTGAGAGAGGGAACCATCTCTCATGCTTCCTGGGGAAGCCACATGATCAGCACCAGACCTCGACCTATCCTAATGCAGATGGCACTAGCAGAGCTAATAAGCTACTCTCAAGTTCCTCAAGGATGCCTCCCAGGAGACCAAAAGGTGACTCTTAACAATAGGTAAGAACAGAAGTAAATTTTACTTGCTTCATCTTAAACACCTAGCAAAACAGCAAAACCAAGAACACAGCCATTCCTGGGCATTTAAAAATAGTTTAAAGATAGACATTTGTGACATTAAAAACTAGATACTATGTTTAGAGGACATGCCTTGTCCTCTCCAGCCTTGTTACGGGGACAAATTCTCAACCCTTATACTTCCTACATTTCAGACTGTTTCCTCTGTGCAAATTTGGATCATAACTGTGATTCCCATTGATGTTCCTCAATTAACTGTACATTGAGGCTGAATTACCATGACTTGTTACCACCTCCCTTTCTAGGGCAAAAAGGGCCATCTTTCTACTGGTAATAGTTGGGCTCTCCTTGGCCTCCATTCACTGCCTCTGGGCTGGGGGCAGGAGGACTTGGCTATATGGTAACCGCTACTCAGAAACTTGAACAAGATTCCTTACAGAAGTGACCAGCCTTGGACTCCCATCAAACTCAAAATTTCTCTGCAGCCCCCTTCTTTTTCTGCTAATCGGTAATCTCTCTGAAGCCTCTGTTCCTACCCACAGGTAGTGCTTCTACATTCAAGCAACGTGACTGACAACCAGATGCTCCCACACCCCTGCGTCTGCCTCCCTGCCTGACCAACACCCGAGCCCCTAATCCCTCAAGAAGTAGCCAGACCGAATCTGCTGTCCTATATCATCAAAAAGGCCGGGATGTTAGGTCGGTTCCACCTATCCAGTTAGGGGTGGCCAGGCAGCCATGGAACAGTCAGATGCTGACGTCAGCAGTAGAGGCGCCTCCTGTCAATCAGCAGGCTTTTCTTGACTCATCCAGGAAGGACTCTGACCTTCTCTTCCTGCCCTAAGCCCTCCCCTTCCTAACCTGGCCTTTTAAAAATTTTCTGTACCCCGGAACTCTCCCGTACACACTCTGATGAACAGGAGAGTTCAGCCCGAGAGCATGTATTTCCAATAAAGCCTTGCCCAGGGGTAAATAAATAAATAAATCAGTTCGCCACAACAACCTTAGCAGGTGAGTATTATTATGCCTATTATACAGATGAAGAAATGAGATCCAGAGAGATGAAGTAAATTGTCCAAGAATTTACAAAAAATTGCAGAACTCATATTCAGGATGAAGTTTCTCTGACTCCATAGTTTAAGTTTGCCCATAGTGCAGAGTTCTTTAAGTTAAAAAAGAATAACTTAATTACTATAGGATAATTGTGATGGTTTATTTTATGTAATTTTATGTGATGGTTAATTTATTATGATGGTTAATTTTCCTTGACTGGGCCACAAATCACAGGTACGTAGTCAAATGTAATTTGGGTTATTTGTATGGAAGAGAGGTGTGGATAAGATTAACATTTAAATGTATGAGTTTTGAGTAAAGCAGATTACTTTGTCACATGGGCAGGCCTCATGCCATCAGGTGAAGGCCTGAATAGAACAAAGGACTGACCTCTCTTACGCGAGAGAATTCTACCAGAGGACAGCTTTCAGACTCAAACTGGAACATTGACCATTCCCTGATGTTCACCATGTATGCCACCTTGCAGATTTTGGATCTGCCAGCCTCCAAAATTACATGAGAAAATTAACCAAAACAAAAGGTATACACAGTGACCCCTCTGTATCCACCATTTCTGCATCCATAGATTGGAATGGAAATTTTTTTTTTTTTTAAAATGGTGTCTGTGGTATGAAGTTGTGGCTCAGTGGTAGAGTGTTTGCCTAGCATGTGTGAGGCACTGGGTTATGTTTCTCAGCACCTTATATAAATAAATGAATAAAATAAATGTCCATCAACCACTAAAAGAACATATTTTAGGAAAATGGCATCTGTACTGAACATGTAGACTTTTTTCTCATTGTTATTCCCTAAACAACACAGGATAACAGCATGATGTAACAGCAACATACTAGGTATAAGGGATCTGGAGATTATTTAAAGTATGTAGGAGGATAAACATAGGTTATATGCAAATGTGACACAATTTTATATAAGGGACTTTCCATAAGGTACCCTCTATACACCAAGGGACAACTTTGTGCACATCCTATTGGATCTGTTTTGGGGGAGAACCCTGACTATATGGTAACCCATCTTCATTGCTCATGTGTGACTTTGGCATATCATAGCCATCTAAATACCAGAATTCCAGAATCCTTTCTACTATGAAGGTCTTCTGACTACAGAAAATCAACTGAATGCCAATGTAAATAAGAAGATAGTTCTTTCAGTTTTCGTGATTCTCATGATAGTTGTTGCCATTGATAAGTACAAAATCTTCAATGTTCCCACTTGCTAAAGTGAAGTCAAGAGAAAAGAAAACTATCAAATGTAGGTAAACAGTATTCATTCATTCTATAAAGAAACAAAAAGAAAGCACTGAGCTTTCTTAGGAAAGAAAGTACTTAGGAAAGAAAAAGACATTATTAATAATCTTCTCAAACCCTCCTTAATTAATGGAAATAGATATTTTTCAGGACAGAGTATTGGATCCTGCATTTGAAAAGTAACCATTTTCTTATTTTTCTTCACTTTCTAATTCATAGTATGTCAGAGGCAGAAGGATGTTTTGTAATATTAAACAATTTGTATTATTGTTTGTATGTGTGTATATGTTACTGAGGATTGAGCCCAGGGATGTTTTACCACTGAGCCACATTTCCAGCCCTTACTTTCTGATTTGAGCAGGTCATCTAGGCTGGCATCTAATTTGTGATCCTCCTGCTTCAACCTCCCTAGTCACTAGGATTACAGGCTTGCACCCACACCTGGCAACTTGTATTATTCTTAAAATACATGCAGGTATAGCTTATCTAGCTTAATGGTTCTCAACCAGGGGCAGCTTTACCCCTCGAAGAAACTTCAGCAATGTTTGTCCCAACATTGAGGACTATTACTGGCATCTGCTGGGTGGAAACCACAGGTACTGCTAACAATACATGGGACAACCATAAGAAATAATTTTCCAGCTAAATGTCAATAATGACTAAATGTTAATAGAGTCAATGAAAAAGCTTGGTCCAGCTTGATGAAAATTATGAGAATTTATATTTAAACTAATATATTCTATAGCTGTTGCTTTGAGGGATGGTGACAATTTCAATATGAGACAATGTGATTAAATCGAAATATGTTTAATATTTGCTGCATGTAATGAAAAGTTTAATGTGTCATGTTGGCTAGGCTATAATCCTCAGTTATTCAATCACACTGTAATCTACGTGCTGTGAAGGTATTTTGTTGATGCGATTAAAGTCTAAATTCAGTTTACTTGAAGCAAGAAAGATTATCTCAAGAATCTGGTTGGTTTGGATTCAATCAGTTAAAGACCCTTAAGAAAAGGAGGAGGAAAGAACAAGGGGAAGGAAGTGGGGAGGAGGGAGATTAAGAGGAGGATTGAGAGGGAAAGGAAGAAGGAAAATTAAACTCAACCTGTGGACTACATCTTCAGCTTGTGTCTGAGAGTTCCAGCCTCTTAAAAGCCTGTTATATGGACTTGGGACTTGCCCCTACAATCTACAAACAATCCATAGAGACAGGAAAAGGGACAGAGACAGAAATATATCCATTCACACACACACACACACACACACACACACACACACACCCTCCTGGTTCTGTTTTTTTTTTTTTTCCATTTATATAATGCCCTCCTAACTAATAGAACACATAATAATTCACAATATGCAAAACCATTGCAGTGTTTAAAGGTGATATATAAAATCTGTGCTAATATTCTGATCTAAGTCTGGTCTAAGTATTGCTTTAAATTTTTGATTGACCATTTGGTTGCTATTGTCTCAGCAAAGTTTAACCAAATTGATTTTTTTAAAAAAATATACATATACAGGAAGCATAATGCATCTTGAAAGGTTGTCAATAGAATACAGATTATGTCAAAATCCTGATAATAACAGCATATGTGATATTTAGCAACATGATGTTGCTAAAATGAACTTACAAAAAACAAGTTTTATGAAATAAGTGTTATGAATTGTATATTTCTTCATGTTTTTTTTTAAACATCACTGATCTGTCAGTAGAATGCAGAGATACACATAATAATTAAATCCAGTCATCTAGGATATTTCACTTTGAGTCATACACAAAACATATGCAGCATATTTTTTTTCTTGTCATCACAAAGATCATTCATCAAGATAAAAAGACTGAATATGCTTCTAAGAATTTGAGAGTTGCTTTATAGTTTTTGCATAGCTAAATCTCTTATGTAGGACTTCATATCCCACATATATTCTGGGTTGGCCCAAAATTGAGACTTTTCTGTATAATTTTGTTTTCCAATCCTACCAAGCTATCCCAACAAGTTTCCCAGCCAGTAGTATGGAAGAACCTCTAAATTCTGTTATATTCCTAGGAATATAAAAAAAAAAAAATCAGAAGAGACAAAATAATGTTAGTAGAACAAAATGGCAAATGTTACAAGAAGGACACTAAGTAACCTACCCAGATCTGATGATCAGAGGTTATTACAACCCTGGTGAGTGTCAGGTGGCAGTAACCATATATGCCACTGTCCTGAAAAATAAATTGCCTCCTAGCAGTGGAAGGCAGAGACAACACATAGAGCTACCCACAGTGGAGCAAGAAGCCTCTCCTACCATATCAATAGAGACCTTGTAGGACTTCCAGTCCTATCTGACAGCAATATGTCTCCCCTAGTCAGGCCAGGGTGGTGCCAGAGGAGGCCTAATGGGCAACTGGAACTCCTGCCACGCTGGAACTCCTGCCTCCAGTATAAGGAGACCTCTTCTACACAGCTGTCAACAGAGAGGGTGTCACGAACCTGGTGGTTGCACACCCCTCTTCCCTCCTGCCCTTGCTGGACAGTGTCAGAGGAAGTCAACCAACACAGAGGGTTAAAGTGGAGTCCAGATTCTCATCATATAGTACCTAGAGCAACCAGGTGTCAATGGAACAATCACTCAACAACCCAAGAACCAAGAGGCTCTCAAACTGAATGAAAAAAAAAGGACAATAAGTACCAACTCCGGAATGACTGAGATGTTAGAATTATGTCACAAAGACCTTTAAGCAAGTGGCATAAAAATGCTTCAATGAGCAATTACAAAAAAACCTGAAAACAAATGAAACAGAAGGTCTCAGCAGAAAGAGAACATCTCATCAAAGAAAGAGATGTAAAAAATAGGTATTTTGGAACTGGAAAAATATAATAACTAAAATTTAAAAAGAAAAACAAAATATGGACTCAATAGCAGCAAAATAGAAACAGGAGAATCAGCAAGCTTGCAGAAAGAATGACAGACGTTACCAAATCTGAACAACAGGGAGAAAATAGGCCAAATAAATAAATAAACAGGGCCTTAAGGACATGTGCATCTATAAAACAATATCTACTATATTTGTCATTGGAGTGCTAGAAGAAAAGGAGAAATATCAAAGGGCTGAAAGAAATAATGACTCAGATTTAGCCAGGTGTAGTAGCACATTTTTATAATCCCAGCAGCTCAGGAGGCTGAGGCAAGAGGATCATGAGTTCAAAGCCAGCTTCAGCAACTTAGTGAGGCCCAAAGTAACTCAGTGAGACCCTGTCTCTCAGAAAAGGGCTGGGGATATGGCTCAGTGTTTAAACGCCCCTGGATTCACCCCCCAGTGCGGGGAGTGGGGGAGTGGGGTGCCCAAATTTGGCAAAAGACATAAACCTATGATTTAAGAACCTGAGCAAATACCACACCAAGAGGACAGAGCTTAATCAAAATTCTGAAAACTAAGACACAAAAGAAAGACCTAACCAGCAGTGACAGAAATTAGATTTTACCTATCAGGGGAAAATATTCAAATGACAACAGCTTTTCATTGTAAACCATGGAGGTTAGAAGAAAGTGGCACAGTATTTTTCAAATGCTAGAAAAAGAGGTCTTTCCAACCTAGAATTCTGTAATCTATGAAAATGTCCATCAGGAATGAAAGAGAAAGCAAGACATTCTCAAATAAAGGAAACCAAGGAGAATTTATCACCAGTAGACCTACCCTAAAAGAATGGCTTTAATGAAATTCTTCAAAGAGAAAGGAAATGATAGAAGACCCACACATGGAAATAGCAGAGAAAAAACAAGAACACAGTAAGTAAAAATACAGGTATGTATATATAAGGATTTCTTTTCCCTCAAGATTTTAAAATTGTTTTATGGTTGAAGAAAAATGATAACACTGTCTAACATGATTCTAAGTGCTTGCAGTGTACCTAGTTAAGTCAACTGCAATATAAACATGGAGCATAAAGGGACGTAAGAGAAGTAAAGTTTCAACACATCACTCAAACTGGTAAAATGTAAGCATAAGCAGATTGTGACAATTTATATTCACACAATATAATACCTACAGCCACCACGAAAAGGACTATACTCAGAGTGACTCAAAAATACTATGTATAAATCATATGGAATCCAAAATACAAACAAGAACAATGTTCAATTAAGCAATAAAAGATAAAGAAAAACAAAGAAAGAACAAAAAGTAAAATGGCAGACTTAAACTGTAATGTATCACTAATTATAGTAAATCTAAATGGCCTAAATACAACTGTTGGAGAGATTTGTATTGGCATATAACAGCAACATAGCCACATCAATGTTTATAGCAGCAAAATTCACAATAGCTAAATTATGGAAGCAACCTGCCCATCAATAGATGAATGGATTAAGAAATTGTGGTCTACATATACAATGGAGTTTTACTCAGCCATTAAAAAGAATGAAATTATGGCATTTGCAGGAATGGATGGAAATGGAGAATATCATGTAAGTGAAATTAAACTCGGAAACTCAAAGGTCAAATGTTTTCTCACATATGTGAAAGCTAAAGTAAAATAAAGAAAGGAGGGAGGGAAAGATAAGATTATATAAGGAACCAATCAAATACAAATTAATAGATGAGTGAAAGGATGTCTAGTAGACTACAGGAAGGAAAATGGCAGAAAGGAGGGAGAATGAAAAGGAAAAAGGGTAGGGCATGAGGGGAATCATGAACTGAAATTAATTTCCATACATGTGTGAGTTTGTTGGGATGAACCCAACTACTATGTATAACCATAAAACTCTAATAAAAATAAAGAAAGAGAGAGAGAAAGAGATTTTCAGAGTAGATCAAAATACATTACCAACTATATGCTGCCTAGTTTAAATATAATAATATAAGCAAGTCAAAAGTGAAAGAATGGAAAAGGATATACTATGCAAACATCAATCAAAAGAAAATAGGAACAGCTATACTAATACTTGATAATACAGACTTCATAGCAAAATACAATTACCAAAGACATTCAAGCACATTTTATAATTACAAAAAAGTCAATTTACCAAGAAGAACACAGATATCTTAAATGTGTACATAGCTAAAAACACAGCTGCAAAATTTATGAAGTAAAAACAGATAAAACTAAAATCAGGAAAAGGCAAGTTTGCAAATATAATTGAAACTTCAATATCCTTTTCTTAATAACTGATAAAATTACCAGAAATAAAATCAGTAAGAATATAGAAGAAGGGCTGGGATTGTAGCTCAGTGGTAGAGCGCTTGCCTTGCATGCGTGAGGCCCTGGGTTCGATCCTCAGCACCACGTACAAAGCAATAAAATAAAGACATTGTGTCCATCTACAACTAAAAAAATATTTTAAAAAAAAGAATATAGAAGAAATTAATAACACCATCAACTAACAGGATATAATTAACATTTACAGAGTACCCTACCAAACTATATCAGAAGACATTCTTTTCCACATTCTTCTAAATTTCCTAGAAAACTATACCAAGATATAACATATTCTGGGCCATAACATAAGTCTCAAAAAATTTAAAGAATTGAAATCATACACAATATATTCTTCGACACATCTAATCACACTTGAAATCAATAATAGAAAGATAATAAGAACATCTCCAAACTCTTGACAACTAAATAACACACTTATAAATAATCTATGATCAAACAGGAAGTCTTAACCTTTTTTCTTAAGATTTCACATACAAGTGAAATTCATGCAGTGTTTTTCTTTCTGTGTTCAATTTATTTGATTTGACATATGTGCTCTAGTTTCATTCATATTATCACAAATGGCAGGATCTCCTTGTCTAAGGTTGAATAATATTTCATGGTATGCAAATACCAAATTTCTTTATCCACTTATTTGTCGACATACATCTTAGATATAAACAATAAAAACAGGAAGTCTCAAGGGAAATAAAAATATATTAAACTGAACAAAAATGAAAATGTAACATTTTCAGTATGCATAGGAGCGATGCAATGCAGAGAGGGAAAAAATACAGAGAACTAGATGCTTAGATCAGAAAATAGATGTCTTGAGTCAATCATTTAAGTTCCCATCTCAGCACTAGAAAAATAAGAGCAAAATAAAGCATAGAATTACTATGAAAAGAAATAATGCAGAGCAGAAATCAATGAAGATGAAAACAAAAAATGGAGAAAATCAATTAAACAAAAGCTGTTTCTTCAAAAACATCAATAATATTGACAGACCTCTGGCAATATAGACAATGAAAAAAGTAGAGAAAATACAATTTACAAATATTAGAAATTAAACAAGGGATGTCACTACACTCTTGCAAATGTCAAAAAGATAATAAGGGAGTATTATTAATTCTACACAAGTAAATTTGGCAACTTAGATGAAATGGACCAATTCCTTGAAAAATATGAATTTCCACAACTAATGGCACTTTGTATGCCATTATGAAATAAATAAATTGAGTAGCTCTATAGCCATTAAGGAAATTGAACTCATAATTTATAACCTCTCAGAATCTCTAACCCCAGATAATTTCTCTGGAGAATTTTGCCAGATATTTAGATAAAAGATTCAGCAACAATATGCAATTTACTCTAATAGTTAAAGAAAAAGAAACATTTACCAATATATTTCATAAAACTAGTATTAACCTAATATCAAAACCAAAGAAATTTCAAAAAAACGAAAACTTCACGCCAGTATGTCATTAATATAGTCCAAGAATTTTTAACCAAATATTAACCAATGGAATATATATAAATAGTCATCATGACCAAGTGTAGTTTCTAACAGGGATGCAAGGCTGGTTCAATTCTTTAAAATTAATCAGTGTAAACTGCCATAGTAACAAGCTAAAGATAAATAAATCACATGACCCTATCAACCGAGACTGAAAAAACATCTGACAAAATTCAAAACTCATGATGAAAACTCTCAGAAAAATAAATAGTAGAACTTTTTCAATTTAAGGACCAGATAAAAAATTAAATATAACCTACTGTTTACATTATTCTTTTTTAAAAATTTTTTTAGTTGTTGATGGATCTTTATTTTATTAATTTGTTATTTATATGTTGTGCTGAGGATCAAACCCAGTGCCTTACGCATGCTAGGCAAGCACTCTACCACTGAGCTACAGCCCCAGCCCACACAGTTTATGTTATTCTTGATGATGAAAACTTATTACTTCCTTCTAAGATTGGGAACACTCATGAATATCACCTCTCACCACTCATTCAACATAGCGCTGAAAGATCTAATTAGGGCAAAAAGGCAAGAAAAGAAAACACAAGGCATACAAATCAGAAGGAAAGCAATAACACTGCCCTTGGCTTCATGACATGATATTTACATAGAAATTTCCAAAAATCTGTTATCTACTAAGATGAATGTATGGATAGAGAGGTAGATGACATCAAAATTAACAAGTACATTCAGCAAGGTTGCAGAACACAAAATAAATATACATAAAGCAATTGCTTTTCTCTTTACCATCAGTGAACATGTGTACAGTGAAATTAAAATTATAATACCACTAATAATCACTTTAAAATACTTAGGTGCAAATAAAATAAAACACATACAGGCATGATAACTATTTGATAAAACCTCCAAAATACTGATAAAAGAAATCAATGATTTAAACACATGGAGAGATGAAAATACTAAATACTGTGCTCCTGGATCAATAAATTCAGAATGGTAAAGATATCATTTCCTCCAAATCAATGAACCAGTTTATCACAATTCCTATCAAAATCCCAGAATCAATTATAGATATAGACAACATCACTATAACATTTACTTTGAGAGACAAAAGAACAAGAATAATGAAAACTATTTTGTAAAGAATAAAGTGGGAGGAATCCATCTACTAAATTTCAAGATGCATTATATGACTATAGTAATAAACAAAGTGGCAGAGAAATAGACAGTTCAGTGGAACAGACCAAAAAAGAAAAAAAAATTCCTGAAAAAGACCCACCCGTATATGCTCCAGTGATTTTTAGCAAAGAAGCAAAGGCAGCTCAGTAGAGAGAGTAAAGACAGCCTGTTGAACAAGTGACACTGGAGGTACTTGACACCCATAGGTTAAAAAACAAAATTGAACTTAGTCTTACAGTTTCTATAAAAGTTAACGCAAACACAAGCCTTGGCAACTTAGCAGGGCCCTAAGCAACTTAGTGAGATCCTGTCTCAAAATACAAAATTTTTTAAGAGGGGTGGGGATGTGGCTCAGTGATTAAGCATCCCTGGGATCAATTCATGATACAAAAAAATGAACTCAAAATTGATCATAGCCTTAAATATAAAATACAAAATTAAAACTTCTAGAAAAAAAAGAAAATTTTCAGGATCTAGAATTAGGTAAAGAGATCATTGATTTGAAACTAAAAGCTTAATACATACATGAAAAAACTGATAATGTGGCCTTCATAAAAGTTAATGGCTTCTGCTTTGTGAAAGATCCTGCTAAGGGGATGATAAGATGGTCACAGGCTGGGAAAAAATATTTAAAACCTCATAGTCAACATAGAACTGATACTTAAGGACTGGGGCTATACCTCAGTGTAGAGCACTTGCTTAGCATGTATAAAGCCTGGATTCAATCCCTAGTATGACAAAAGAATAGTATTTAGAATAAAGGACCTAAAAATTTAACAGTACAGCCACAAAAATTCAATTAGAAAACAAACAAAAACGATAGTTTACAAAAGAGGATATATGAATGGGAAAAAGTAGATAAAAATACATTCCAATATTAGCTGTTAGAGAAATGACATTTAAAATCACAATGAGGTAGTACTACAAACCTATCAGAATAGCTAAAATAAAAAAAAAAAATAGTGCCATCACTAAATGCTGGTGAGAATTTGGATGACTCACATGTTGCTGGTGGGAATATAATTTGGTAGACAAGTGGAGAAGTTTAGTAGTTTCTAAAAACCTAAATACAAAACTACTTTATGATTCAACAATCACACTCCTGGTCATTTATCCTATAGAAATGAAATGGATGTTCAAATAAAACCTGTACACAAATGTTTACGGCAGCTTTATTCATAATAATGCAGCCTGGGAAACAGTGGAAATTTCCCTCAGCACATTGATGTGTATCTCTACTATGGAATATTGCTCAGTAATAAAGAGGAGAATAAACTATTGTACACACGATAACTTGGAAGACTATCCAGAGAACTATGCTGAGCAAAAAAAAAAAAAAAAAATACTATGGGACTACATTTATAGGACATTCTTAAAATGACAGAATTAAGAAATGGAGGACAGACTAGGGTTACCAGATGTTTTGGAAGATGTGGGTATTTAGGAAGTCAGTACAATCAGAAGAGGGAAACATTAGCAACCTTGTGGCAATGAAAATATTCTGGATCTCTTACCATATCATATCATCAAGATCCTGGCTCTGATACTTCACGGTAGTTTTGCAAAATATAATCTCTACAAGGCACTAGGTAAAAGGTATAGATATCTCTTCAACATGTCTTACAACTGGGTGTGAACATACAATTACCTCACAATGAAATGTTACTTTTTTTTCAATACTGAAAGTCTAAGAAAAGCCCAGAAGTAATAAAGTTTGTGTGGAATTAACTAGATTGAGGTTATCTACCTTTAAATGAAACGACAGTTGGAAAGATAAAGATGAGTTGTCGAAACAGTCAATTAAGGTTAAAAAAAAAAACTATCCAAAGAAAAGATAATAAAGTTCCTTAAGCATTTTATTGTAATTTAAATTATACAAATGTACACTTATTTGATATTGCTGCTATGTCATCACAGGCTGTCCTTGGATTATCAAACACTGACAGAGCCTGGTAGGCCTATGTGATCTGGTTTGTGCAGCTATACACTGTGCTGTCCTGCCTTTCCTAGGTTGGCTCTTTAAAGTGGGGGGAGGAGTTAAGAACTTGAGGGACATGACCAGAGTGCTTCTTGTCTAGATTTTCAAAACCCTTTGTTTCTTTTTCAAGTATTTTACAGTTTATCTCTCACACAGGCCTAATTCAACAGCATTTTTTAAAGCAACTCTCTGGTTCTCTCCAAAGGAACCATAAAAATAAAATTACTGTACTAGTAATCCCTCCCCAGGGATAGCTACATTTAATATATGGTGTAGCTCTAATCCAGGTATATTTTTAAACTGAAGTGAAATTTTTAATGTTTATTTGCACTTTTTTCCCTATAAAGTATGTATTTCTTTTATAGCAAAAATTAAGTTATTAATGTTCTCATAATAAAAATCAAAACAATAGGTTCATGTTTTTATAAGAAAAAGGAAGTTATCAATGTACCCAGAGTCATCCTTGCTCCCCTTTCCACACAGTTTCTGTCCAAGGTACATTTTATATCCATGTCATTCTCCTATGGCATCTACACAACCTGAATTACCTTCCTCTAACTTCAGCTAGTATTTGTGCTCAGGAAAAATAAACTAATTTTCACTATCAGCTAAAATAAAGTATAACTAGATTGGTAAACACTATATACAGGTTTTACAAAATAAGTGCCCTTTTATAGTACATCCCAAAACCAAATATAAGCTGTTTGAGAGAATTTGTGGTTCCAGTGTCCTGGTGCATATTAATTTGGTCATGTGACAACTAATCTGCAAAAGGCCAAAACAAAACGAGAACATGTATCCTCATTCTGTGAGTTTGCCCAATAGTTGTGTAATTGCCATCAACCCCTGTTTAATAGTAGTGTGTTGCACAGGTTTTGAAAGTAGCGTTCATGATCACCTGGGACTCTCTATCCTGTGTAATTCAATCATGTGTACACAAGTTAGGTAGCAGAATGTTGTGCACGTAGATGGAAGAAAATCAGATAAATGGATACACCTGACGCAATGGAATGTGTACATTCTTACAGGGAAGATGCTGTCTCTGTGTATGCATGCATACACACATGAGTAAAAATAATAATAATAATAAAGCTTTTGATGATACTACAAATCCAAATAGATGATAAACCACACAATGTGCTAGAAAGAACACCAAAGGTGACTTGAATTCCATCGATCAGTCCCATATTTGACAATCCACTCTCTAAGCTGGACCTTGGCTTCATGCCTCGAGTGGCAACGCTTCTGCTAGCAAACTACCTGAAGATGCTGATTTCTCAGAGGACACTGAACAGGAAAGGGAAACCAACTGAAAGAGAAACAAGTGCACTCAGGATGAACCCCACAAGGGAAACCTAAATCTGAGGTTTAGAATTTAATTTTTCTGGTAATGGCATAATTCTGCTCTCAAGTGAATCACTCTTTACTCCACTTTATTTTGCACATATTATCTCTAAGGCACAATATTTAATCTATAATTATCTTGCTACATAATTTTCATCTTTGTATATAGCAGTAAGATATGCATTACACAAAAGAGTCTGGTGCGAAATTGTTTTGCCGAGGTAGGTCTCATTATTTCCATTTGTTGATACCTCTTTTTTAAGAGCACTGCTTAGTGAAGCAATTGCGTGATGGAACCTGCATAATGGTTGTGAAAATATTAAAATAAGCCCCAAACAAGCTGCTCCATCAAAGGGTTGGAGAAGGATAATCAGAAAGTACGCTTCTTTAAAATATCTCATCCAATTTCCCCTCAAGAACTGAGGGAGAGAAAGCATGAAAGTGTGAATCAGGCATAGCTGCATGAGCAGGGAAAGGAAAGGGGAGAGAGAGAGAAGGCAGGACTAAGAGATGGAAGAGAAACCACAGGAAATTCTGAGAGCAGAAAAGTAGCAGAACCTGGAAGAAAGACGCATTGACAGAATCAGGACAAAGGTCATTCTTTCAACCACCACAACTGTAAGATATAAATGATTTCTTCAATTTCTTTGCCTTTTTGGCTCATCTCAAATTTACTTCCACTCTTTCCTGTGCATGTGCTTAATCATTGTCCAGGGGCTATAACAAATAAGCAAAAAGGCTTATTGAAATAACAATCTATGACCAGTCTTTTTCTCTGATTAGCAGTCAGGGAGGTCCTCCAGAGTAAAAATCTTACAACCTCTTACTCTCTTTCTCTGTGTCTCCAAATAAAAACACCCAAAAAAAAAAAAAAAAAAAAAAAACTCTGCTCCCCATGTGCTTTGTAAATTACATAATAAACAGAATCTCATTGGAAATTTGGTCCTTATTTCCAATAAGCCTCTCACATCAGTCATCTGGTCTACCGATGATGTATTTACACCAGAATTTATATTAATCTGTTTCTGCCTTAGCTGTGAATTACTCTGGAAAACAAAACTGACAGCAGATTCTAAGCAAAAAACTGGTCCAAATTTTCAAGTTTCCATCAAATCTTCTCATACCATCCGAAAGTGTCTAACATTGAAATTCTAGTCTAGCTTCAGTGAAGTGCATTAATGCAGACTCTAATTAATACAAACTGTGAGGTCTAGCAGTGTAGTGGAAACATTCCCTCTAAAAAGAAAAAATGGTTCCAGAAGGATATATGGATTTAACCTGCACATATAATTTTTAAGGAACTTGTTCCTAATGAATATAAAAAATGTTATGTTACCTGAAAATTAAGGCCACTTTAATTAGTGACTATAGGAAAAATATAGATAGTATCATACCAGTAAAAAGAATAACAAATGTCAAGTCATTGAAGGAAATACAGCATTGAATATGCTTACAGAGTATTGTCCATATAACATTTTAATAGAGTCATTTCTTTTATTTTTAACTCAAACTCTTATCTGAAATTCACTGCAAGATTTGTAAATAGTAGCATCTTATTTTCAAAAGTCATTTCCTTCTAGCACTTGTGTAGATGTTGTTAAGGGCCCATAGAGGATTCCTTATGGTAAAAATGAGCTAAAGGATACTAAACCAAGGTGGAAATCTAGAAACTGAAATAAAGGCAAAACAGAGCTGGTAATGTAATGGTGCAGTTAACAACCACGACCCCTCAGATTTTAGAGGCTTCATAGACAGAGATTTATTTCTCACTCAAAATTTGTTGTAGGTCAGGGTAACCAGAGTGAGAACACAGGGTAACAGAGTCCCCTCCACTTGGAACACAGGCTCTCCTGGTTCAGTAGAACAAACAAGAGGACAGAGAATGGAAACCTGCATCCATGTGTCTCCACTGGGTTCCCATATGCTCACCAATCATTGGCCAAAGCAAACTCCATGGCTGTGTCTTTGGTGATGAAGGAAATCTAATCTATGTGACTAGAGAAGGACCAGATATGTTGGTGAACAAGAGCAATATCTACCACAAACAGTAGCATCAGGTACTGGTTGGGGTGACTCAATTTTTCTAAATATATACAGGGTGACCTTCTTGCCAGAGATAACCCTACTGAGTAGAAGGAAAGTCTGGAGGAGTCATCTCTTTTTGTCATTCTCTGTGCCATCTGAATGCTCTCCCTGCTCTTCCCTACTCCTGTCTCACACTTCCAGCTCACCTCCACTTTCATTTAAGATATTACTTTCCAAAAACCTATAAGAGTTCCCTTAGACTGGATTAGATACTCCTCTTGTGTGTTTTCATAGCACCCTGTAGTTACTCGTTTCTATCAGTGTTTGAATGAAAACAAATGTTTTTGCTACAGTTTGGATCTTAAATGCCCCCTGAAGGCCCATATGTTAAAGGCTTGTTCACCAGCCTGTGTGCTATTGGGAAGTGGTGGACCCATTAAGAGGTGGAGCCTAGTGGGAAGAAATTAGGTCACTGGGGGCTTGGCATACTGAGGTACCACACCTTCCTCTTTCTCTTTGCTTTCCAGCCACTGTGAGAGAAACAAGATTTACCTACCATATGTTCCCACCATGATGTTCTGTGCCACAGGTCCAGAGCAACAGGGCCAAGTGACCACGGACTGAAACCTCTGAAATTATGAGCCAAAATAAACCTTTCCTCCTTTTAAGTCAATATTCTTAGGTATTTTGTCACAGTAACAGAAAACGAACAGCTTTGACACATGTGAATTCATGTAAAATATGTATTTAACCCCTAGTAAATGACATTCAGAAAAGTTGTTGTCTTCCTAGCATTTACACTACCACGTATCGGACACACAGCAATTATTTGACTTAAATTAATAAATAAATCATAACATTCCTTCATCTTCCTAGGCTTTTAAAACAATGAATTAGGTTCCTTCCAACTCTCCCTAAATTAATATTTCAGTCGCAAGGCATCTCTGATAAATCACCCCCTCCCCATCCTTCTGCCTTGTTCTTGCTCCAGGACACCCCCTCCCCACAGTTGCTCTGCTTTCACCCAAATTATTCCTGTATTGACTGTTGACCTGGACTTGGGCCCCTCACAGCCTTTGCTTTCCAGTGTTTCCAAGTCCCACTCCTTCACTGGCCCCAAAACTTGTTTAGTCATCTTGTTCTATAGGTATACTTGAATGGCTTCAGAACATATAAGAAATAAGCCTTCTAGTAACACATATACACATTAGTAAATAACTGTATTTGTAATGAAAATTGAGATCAGGACATTACAACCAATAAAATTAAAGAAGAAAGTGTTCAAAAATAGCTGCTGTCAACTTCTATGCACATTACTGAACTACTATCTCCTCCCTCTTGCTATCCCATATAATCTTTTTTCCTACCTCTTGTTCCGGATAATCTTGTCTCCAACAGCCCTTGTAACTGTCATATGGCTACAATGTGGATAGTTTGATTTCAGTTTTATTTGTCCAACATCTTTGCACTTCTATTTTTCAAGAATTCCACAAAGCTCATTCACTTGTTCATATATCTGAAATGATTCCCTCATTAAGAATAATAATATGTATATATAACACTTAATATATATGATCTCCCATGTATGTATTATCTCACTCAATCAGCAATATACTATCTTGAAAGTCCCCTGTTAAGATCACATTAAAATTAGTTTGATAAATGACTAATACCAACTGCTACTTTTATCATAGAGTAACATAGATTAGCACATTATTAAGTGCCCGATTAACATTCATTCTGGGAATAAGGTTGTTGTTTTTTGTTTTTTGTTTTAATAATGCTCCATACATCTAGTTTTCCCAAAAATAGTTCCCAGTTTCTCTGGGTGTCTTCTTCCCATAGAATGAAACTCTGATCCTCTCCTTGCCGTCAGCCATGAATAATTTTACAACCTCCCTAGTAGGTTATGTGCTTTGGAATTTTTCATTGGCCTGTGAAACATTTATTATATTCTGAGAACTTATTAGGCATGGTATAAAACATGGAAAAGATATAGTCCCTATCCAGTGCCCTCTCCATCTAAATAGCACAAGCAACCAAATAAAAACAGTACGTTGCAAAGATTGGTTTCAATTTCCTTCATTTCTTTTTAGGATTATGATGTCATTTTTCAAAGACCATGTCCGCGAGCTTTGGTGTAAGGAGAGCCTGTGGTCATATGAGATTAGAGGATGGTTCACCAAAGAAATGAGTTTTGAGCAAGACCCACTGAAGCAGAATTTGGGCCATACATCAGGAGAAGTGCTGAAATAGAGCTTAGCATAAAAGAACTGAAGCACCAGCCTTTTAGGCAGAAGCATCTATGAAATGAAACTCTGAATTTGGAGTAAAGAAATGTTTAAGTTCCTGGTCTTTGCTCTTAACCATGATGAAGTCTGTGACCTTAGGAAAATGATTTCACCCCTTTCTACTTGTGCTTCCTCAGGTGTGAAAAGGGGTTGAGTTTTCTGTTTTGTTTCGCTTCTGGAGATGATGGAAGCACATAGAATAAGATATACACTCTTGGTGGAAGGGAACTGAGCACAGCAGTTTCTGACAATGGTTCTTCTCCTACTGACAGGATCCACAGGGTCCTGTCAGGGTCCAAGTCTGGCTTGCGTGCAGCCTGTGGAGAACAGTAACTCTCCCTTTGCCCCTTGCCTAAATCTTCTCAGTAGCCCAAGAAGAAGGCGAACATCCCTACAGCCTTATCATGCCGTGCCTTCCATAGGAAAGCCTAAGGTCTCTGCACACTAGCAGCTGTGGTGCAGCCAGCTGAGTCACTCAGGGACTATGTGTACAACGTGGTCCTGTGCACAAGGACCTGGCCATTTGTTTATACTCCAAATTACAAAAACCAGCTTTTACACTGGGCTTAAACATTTACCAACATTGTATGATTTTATTACATTGTCACAAGAATCCCAAAAGCCATCATCCCAGATCTGTGCTACTTAGACCTAGGGGATTTGAGTCTGAAAGCAGAGACAGAGATGGGAAGACAGAGATGACTACAGTATTCCTTTACTGAACAAAAATGACTCCTGAATCCAAAAAAGGACATGAGGAATTTATGTTGGGAGTCAATGCCAGAAATCCTGAAGAGCTGCCCAATATATTAGGGAACAGTTAAAGATCATGGATTGGAAGCTCAATTTTGGCTTTCTCCAGGGTAACAAAAGCTTCAGAAGGAAATACAAGTGAAATTGCATTAGTTGACAGAACTCTGGTTGGAGGACAGGGAAGAAGCTAGCTGGAAAGGGAAATAAACCATAAATTTCTTGGAAAAGGAGGAGAAGAAACTAGTAAGCTGATAGCCTCCACCTCCTCATAGCTCAGCAAGATAAGAAGGAAGGAGTCTGATATGTCCAGTTGTAACAAGGTACCCATTGGGAATTATTTTCCTTGCCTCTCAAGCTGAGAAGTTGAATCTTCTCAGATGGGTTTCAGCTTTTAGAAAGAAGATAGAAATAATCAAATAATTCATTCAATTCATTATTGAATCTCTCTCACATGCTAAGTACTAGAGATCCAATGGAGAAGGAACAGAATTCACTATAGTCCTGGCTTTCACAGAATATCCATTTTATAGAAGATAAACAAATGAAATCATTTAAAATCATAACAAATATTACAGAGGGAAAAGGGGGAGGAGGCTGAGACACACAGTGAGATGAGAACATTCTTATACGGTCAGAGAAGGCGTCTCTGAGAAGGTGTCATTTAAGCTGAAATGTGAAAGATGATAATCAGCTATGCAAAAAGCAGAAGAGTAACATTCTAATATAAAAGCTTCTTAATGTGTTAATATACTGAAATGGCAAAAGAGGTGGAGAAGAAGACTGAATTTCATTTTAGCACATTCATTCTACCTGTTTTCAGTCTGAAAACAGACTGAAGCAGAATGAAAAATAACAGTAAGGAAACCAGCCAGAGGTCATTGCAAGGATTCAGGAAGGGATGATGGAATTCCAGGTAGCTGGTGCTAGAACAAAGCATGAAAAAGTAGGCCTAGCACACAAAGAGGATCAGGGAGGGGGAAATGACCTAGAGTTTTCAGTCTCTGGACCCAACATCAAATCAGTCTATCCAGAGACAACAATAAAAAAAAAAAAGCACAAGGAGAGAAAATATCCACAATAATGAATGACAGCCCTCTTGGTGAGAAGGAATCAGAAGACTTTAGTAGGAAGACTGTGCAGGTAGCCAAAATGATGCTAAAACCAGTACAATGCTCCAGCGGGCTGTTCTATACAGAACACTAGAGTCACATGAGTCACTAGAGTCACATGTGAGTTTTCAAATTTAAATCAATGAAAATTTAATATTAAATCACAATTTCTTATGCTCACAAGCCACATTTCAAGCATGCAATAACATATGTGGTTTGTGGCTACCATATTGAACAGTATAGATCCATTTCAATCACTGCAGAAAAGTTCTATTGGACAATTATGCTCTAGATGGCTAAAATGTGAGTTAAAACAAGGGAAATGGAAACTCATGAGATAGTCCCTATGACACAGCTACCAGGTACCCCACCACTTTAAAGAGACCCCCCACACACACACACACACCATAATTGTAACATATGAGCTTCTCCAAGGACCCTGACCATAATTAAGCTTCTTGTCAGCAAGATTTTACAAAGAGTGTCAACAGAATGTCACAGGATTTCTGCAGAGAGCTCAATGTGGTTTGAAGCTTCCTCTTTCTTGTAAATGGTAAGTTTGCAGACAAAGGTATGATAGACTATCTCAGGAGAGCTTGCTATACAAAAGTTACTGTTTCTGCTTTCTTGGTAAAAATTTGTGAAACCTCTGCCTAGCCTAAGAATATGGGACAAGGAATACCTGCCATGTAACCACCCACTGGTATATAACCCTCTCCCACACACACACTGGGTACAAATTTCAAAGAATTTCCAGACACAGGGTCCAGAGACTTTTAGACATTAGCCCCTCTGGAGCACTGCAGCTTAAATAAACCTGCTTCCTGATAATTCCTCAGGAGTCCAGCCTCATCTGTCCTATATCACGTAAAGGAATAATATTTATTATTTTCTGGCACATGAATTATACCTGACACTAATGTGGCCTAGGGGATATTTGCTAGGCAGGCAAGCAGGAGAAAAATGTGTTATGGGGCTTCCATGAGAGGAAGACTGGAAGAACAGGAATCATATAAAGACAAGTGCAGAGGGAATTGAGGTGCTGGTGTGAGAACCACTTCATTGCGAGATCCAAAGGATGCAGGCCCAGCAGGAACTTAATTGAAGCCAAAATGAAAACAAATGGATTCTGAGTACTGAATGTGGTAGAGGGAGGGACGATCTGAATGTTGGTCACTAATGAATTCAGGAAGAGAGCTAAGGATGGGAATGGGTAAGGTAAAAAGTGAGTCCAGATAAGGAAATTTCATGGTTTGAGTTATTAGAGGAGAAATAGTCTGAGGGATGTTGAAATCTAACTTGTGACCTTGTTCATGTGTGGAGAGCAGGCTGTGCCCTGCTCTGAGTTACTCCACAATGAATAGAACAGTCATTTTCAGGCTCTGCTTAAAACTGAGTTATTCCATTTTGTAAAACAGTAATTTGCCATAAGCTACTCCATTCTGAACTTAAGTGCTGAGGTAGAATGACTCACTACCTTGCCTGTACAAATAAACTACCACTGTCTGCCTAGCACAACCATAAGGCATAAACTGATAAATAAATTAATTGTGCTAATAAAAATGGCCACCTGTGAACTCATTGAATTAATCAGAAACACAGGGCTGTATGAGCATATCAAACATATATCAGGAAAACCAGGCCAATTGCTTATCAATCATACGAGACCACCAAATAAAGCAATCCCCTCACTCAATGCCTATAAAGGGAGGAGAACCCCAAGACTGGACACAGTGGCACACTGATTCCATCACCTGGTCACCCAGGTGATGAACCTTGCCCAGGAAAATGGTCGCAAGGTCAAACATCTGAATCTCTATCTTTGGGCTTTAGCAGAGCTTAGTTTTTCCTGCTGGAATGACCACACACAGCCCACTCCAAGCTGACATCTCAAACTGACACTCTGAAACTGCTGTCTGTCTGGACCTTGGCTGACAATAAGTTCCTGCACTTTGACAGTTCTGAGCCCTGAACAAGATTTTTGGTTTGGCTGGTTCATAATCTTATCTGCCCTCCTACAGTGACTCTTGGTATTCCTATCAGCTCTTTGCAGTTGCTGTCAGTTCAGTCTCCTGAACCCCTGTGGCTGCCTTAACACTTTCTTAGCCTTTCCAGAACTTACATATGTCATCATGTGAAGTATGACATGGGATTTGAATGTTATAGATATTAGAAATTAAGACTGGAATAGAAGAACTTGAGTTTGCCTGGCTTACGGCAACCAGGCAATACCACAAGTATTCAGTGAACTGCCTTTGATGAAAGTGGTATAGCCTGTGACTTTATTGTTATTTAACAATTTTATTGTTATTTAACAAATTCTTACATCGTGGAAAGACACAAATGGGTTTGGTCTGGTTAATGACAGCTCACTCATGACATCATGGTAGCTGAGACAGAGGTTTGGTCTGGTTAATGACAGCTCACTCATGACATCATGGTAGCTGAGACAGAGGTGAAGACTATTTAAGCACTGTAGAACCAGGATCTGGAAGAGCCATGGAGATGGAGTCTTTTAACTTTTTATTATGAAAACCTTTAACCTTGTACAAAAGTAGAAACATATCATAATGAAGTCCAATATACCCTTCACCAGTATCAGCAATTAGTAACCTATATTCAATCTTATCGACATGAATTTAAATATTACCACTGAAGATACTAGAAGATCTTGAGAAGCAGGGAGAGTGGGAGCACGTGATAGAAATAGAAAAGGGATGGGAGGTCTTTTTCCACTGGGCAAGGAAGAAGTGGAATTCCAAAGAGGAACAGTGTTTATGCAGGAAAAATGGCAAATAACTAGCACAATATCAGCACTCGGTAAAAATCTCAAGAAACAAGAAAGCGAGGAGGGACCAACAGTGGAGAGCAAGGGATATCCTATTCCCATCTCCCTTCATCTGTGAAGAATTTTAGCAGCAGGTGACAGGTATAATGAAGGAAAAACCCTTTGGAAAAGTCTTTGTGTAAAAATTTGGGTTTCAGCAATGGAAGGAGCCTCTATAGATTATAATTACAGTAATCCAGCTACCTTGCATTATAGCAACCAAATGTTGGGCACAACAACACAGCAGAGAAATTTGTTCCCTGTTAACATTGAATGGTTTGTTGTGTTTCTTTCCATTATAGTAGAAAATTGCAGATAACAGAGGTCCACAGTCACATCAAAATCTGGCTTCAAAGTTGGCCTCTTGGGACATTCCTAGTCCTAAAATTCTAAACACAATAAGAAAAACTTCTATGTGTTTAAAAAAAAATTCTACCTTTACCTTCCCGTTGTTAGAGGAAAACAACCACTCAAGTCTCTTGACATCACAGAAGTTCTATGTTCGGTTTTCTAAGACACTTCTGGCTCAGTTTCAGTGTGTAATCTAGTGAGCTAGTAGAATGGGTACCACTAAGACATGTGGTTTACATTAATGCTATTCATGATGTTTATCCTACCTCTCTGCAGGAAGCAGCTCCACCATATGGTATTCATGTTTGTGTGTTGCTAAAATACATTCCGAATGCCCATTCTAAGGAATTCATCAATTGCCACATAAATAAAACAGATGCCCCGATTTGTTATTGAAAAGGCCATTTTCAGACTAGAAATACTACAAGGGTACGCTCAGAATTAAGAGTTAAAATCCAACATCCTCCCAAGCCTGCATTGTAATTTGGGATCAGCTGATACCTACGAAACAAAACAGATGCTTGCAAAGGAGAATTTCAAATGAGTTAAGAGTTTGGTGGCTTCAAAGAGGAGAGCAAGTGATTCAGTGCAAAAAGGGTAAATTTTCCTAGTACCTTCCTAACTGTGAGGACATTGTGCACATCTCAGGCGGATACTAAGTGGTGCAGTAAAGCAGCAAATTAGAAGAATGTAAATTCTTTAGTAGGAATTGCACGCGGGGGAAAAAATGCCTCCTAATGCGCATATTTGTTTTCATGTAAATAATGTACACTCTTCCTAAAATCAGACTGGCACAGGGCTAAGTAAGATATCAAAATCTACAATAGATAATGCACTGGACTCCAAAATGGCAAGAACACGGTTATCTTCCTTCCTGGGTGCAATTCTTCTTGGCAAATGAGAATGACTTACCCAGCACTGAAATCCAGCAGTTTCGGTCTTTTGCTTCCTCTTATTCTTGGTATGCACATGTGTGCACGTCCTCATTTTCTCTGTTTCCCCCACTCTGGTTTCTTATTACACTCGATTGTATGCTAATTGGTTGAGTGATCCCAGATTATATCATTTCTATTTTAACTGGTGTAACTGCTATTGTGATTCCTCTCCCGTCCCTCTGTTTGCTGCCTTGCACAGATGGTAGTGCACAGACCTCTCCCAGAGGTTAATGAGAACCTCACTGTCCCTCAGTGGGCGGAGTGAGTGGCCTATGTTCTCTTCCATTGTCTCTTGACAGTAGACTTAAGACAGGCTCACAGCCCCACATCTAACCTGTCTTTAATTGACTTTTTTTTTTTTTTTTTGGTACCAGAGATTGAACTCAGAGACACTCAACCACTGAGCCACATCCCCCGCCCTATTTTGTATTTTATTTAGAGACAATGTCTCACTAAGATGCTTACCGACTTACTGTTGCTGAGGCTGGCTTTGAACTTTACAATCCTCCCGTCTCAGCCTCCTGAGCTGCTGGGGTTACAGGTGTGGGCCACTGCGCCCGGCTCTAATTGACTTTCCATCAGCCTCACCTTCACTTCTGTATCCCTAAACCATTTATGGAACTCTCAGACTACATCTCAGATTGTAACACCTAATTGTAGCATGAATTGTATTGTTCACTGGGAACATTATTTTCCAGTAAGTTAAGCTCACTTGCCCTCCCAAGGAAGCTAGTCAAGGATACCCATTGTGGATCACTGTTTACTGCTTCCAGCTTTGTTCTAGCAATTAGGAAGTCCAGCCCTGGTCTCAGGATCTAGTGGCCAAAACAAACCAGTCAACAGGATTCACATTACAGTGCTCAGAGAGGGTTAAAAAGTGAGGTTTAAGATGTCCTAGAGGGACACCTGCTACTTGGGAAGATCTTGGAGATTCCTGTATAAAGGTGGAATCAAACAGATAGGAAAGAGTAAGAAGAGGATTGGGCCGTACCCACCTCAGGCAGAAAACAAGGGTCATGGTCTGTGGAGATGAGGTGAGTTATACCAGAAGAGCAGCAAATATAAGGCCAGAAAACCAAAGAAAGCACAATGTACACTCAACCCATGCTATACACAGGGGATTGGGTCCAGGACTCCACAGATACCAAAATCCATAGATGCTCAAGTCCCTTATATAAAATGGTATAGTATTTTCTCATAACCTACACACATTCTCTTGTATTTTTAAATCATCACTAGATTACTTAAAATACCCAATAGAGTGTGAATGCCATATAAATAGTTGTTATGCTATATTAAGGAATAATGACAAGAAGAAAAAAATCTGTTAATGTTCAGCATAGATTCCGTTTTTTTAAATCTTCCATCTGTAGTTGGTTGAGTTTGCAGATGCAGAACCCACAGATACAGAGGGCTCCACCATATTCAGAGACTCTCAAAAGCTGTGTGTTTAGGTTGAATCTTACGAAATTACCAACATTCAACTAGAAATTTCTGCCCTAAAAATACAGCTTTTCATGCATTATGAAATCAATATTTCTTCATTGTTTCCCAATCATGCTTTCTGTCATTTAAAATAGTTTTTCATAGATAGTGTTGTAGTTTTCATCAAATTAGAGGGAGGGATAACACCCACCCCAGGGTGGTTAGATAGGATTTGGAAGACTAAGGGAAACTTCACCCTCCACCCAAGACTCTACCAGCACTTTAGCTATCTTTACAGCTGATCAACTTCAGAAATTTTCTTTGTTAGCATCATGGATGTGAGAAATGATTTTTCAATGGTGAGATGACTGGTGATCAAAATGTGTGTATTGACCAAAATACTGTACAGGCATTCCCACACAAGCACAGGCACGAGAAGGGTACAAGCATCCAGCAAGCCGAGAGCCTATGCAATTAGGAGCGTTGCCCGAGGCTTGATTCAGAAATTGTCCTGGGTCCAACTGCTGACTCAGAAGATTCTCCTTGTCTGAATTTGGCTGGGATGTTAACCAAATCCTGCTGTTAAACTACTGCCTCTCTGTCTCTAGTGAACCATTCATGCACGGACAGAGCTGGTAGAACCCTCAAAGGGACCCAGGGCTAGGGCTTCATCAAGCTTATAGAATAGGTTATATTACTTCTTTTGTGCCTCTTGGCTAAAAGAAAAAAAAAATGTGTAATAGTGTGGTAGAATTTGATCTGTCACATTCTTCAAGGCTGTCATTAAAACCTGCTGTCAAGGTTGTCGCCAACAGAGATTTATCACTCTCATCAACTTCCAACTATTGGAGACCACCAATATTTTCCTCAAAATGCTTAATGGGGATAGTCAAATTGGCTTAGGTCTGTTCACAATATCCCTCTCAGCATACCAGTTGCACTAGGTGGATAGTAGATAGACAGTCAAGATGTTTAAGTTTTGACACAGGCTGAAAGTATAGGATTAGAGGTATATATAGGCTAATAAGAAGAAGTTAGAGTTATTTGGGGAAGGTAATTTCTAAGTAAACATCAGAGAGAAGAGCCAGTTTCTTCTTTAAGAGGTCCCTGGTACCATAATCAGAATAAATCTCAGCCCTGAGCAGGTATTATACTATGAAATCAATCTGGCTTCCTCCACATTTAAGAAGCTTGTGTTAATGTGTCCTTGGGTATACAGAGTGAAAGAGTTTCAACAGAGAGTTCAACACTTTAAAAAGCATCTCCCTCAATTAATAAAGAAGCTGAGATCAAGAGATCTTTAGCCACATGGTCACAGTCTGACTGATACTTCATAATCATTGGCATCATAAACCAGGTTTCCTGACTCCAGTAAGGTTTCTTTTCACCTTATAGTGGCTCTCAAACTTGTGCATGTAACCACTATCTCCTGGATAGTTCATTAAAACATAGATTTCTGTGATGACTAAGCAGGTCTGATTCAGTAGATCAGTGGGAGAGGGGTGTCGAGATTTTGCATTTGTAACAACTTTCCAGGTGAAGTCCATCCTGCTGGTCCAAGGCCCACCCTTTGAGAACTCCTGCACTCCGCCATACTCCTTTCATGCTTCTTAACCATCCTGCCCTTCCATCCAAACACATCTATCTGTTCCTTGGTAACATGGACAACTCCACTTCTATGACCTCCAATTGAAAACTGAACCAAATACCCACAAAATAAGACTGTCTTCATGACACTCAGCTCTAGGCCCTGCATTCTCATCATGAGTCTAACAAATGCTCCATGTTTAGAGAGCTTCAGGACATATTTTGTCTTCTTTTCCTTTTTGGAATATAGGATGTCTGAGAGGAGGCAACACAAGTTGACCCTAGAAGAGTTTCTGGGGCCAGATTATGGAAGATCTAGACTATCACATTAAGAAGTAGAGCTAACAACTCTTTGCAGATGTGTCTCTCAAAGTTCCACATCCTGGGAAACCTCTCAGCACTGGAAAACCAGGAGAGTTGTTCATCCTTTATAGTATGAAGTTTGATTTGTGATTTCAGGCAATGGGATCCTGCCTTTGGCTACCATGCTCTGTTTCAGCACCACGATAGGCCCAGGGAGATAAAGATGATGTACTACTCCAGACCTCCATGGTCAAGTGAAGGAAAAAGACAGGTAGACAATAAGCTATGTTGTATATGGTATGTGCTGTTAGAAGGTATTCTTGTACCACAGTTATAGGAACAACATTGTGCCTTAGGAGTGTTAAAGACCAAGAGAATTCAAGGGAATAGTTTTTAGAAGAGGCTCAAGAAGTTCATAGGAAAGAGGGTAGACAACAAATAAAGAGAAATAGTTCCCAATGAGGGAGCAAAGAAACAGTAGAATGAGCTCCAAAGGTTTGGGGTTTGCTTTTATTATACACCACATGCTCTCCACATAGAGAATCTCCAATGCACTAGGTAAAACTGGAGATGCAAAGGAAAAAGGGAATCATTGGTGGAGATGGTCCCAGAAAAGGCAGGAAAGAAAGAATCCACAGGCTAACTGGAGGGGTAACCCTGGACAAGGGGAGCAGAAGCAGTTATGTTTTTCTGATCTGTCTTTCTAAGCCCTTTAACCAGGCTCCAGGAACCCATTACTCTCCCTCCTCGAATCACAGATCCATCTATTCCTGCTGAGTAGAATTGAGGAAATCTAATTTCACTGAGTCATAGTTTGCCTACTTATAAAACAGAGATAGCACCATCTCCTGCAAAATCCTATGTGCAGATTTTTATTCAACCTGTCATTCTTTTTTTTTTAGTTGTCAATGGACCTTTATTTTATTTATTTATATGTGGTGCTGAGAATCGAACCCAGTGCCTCACACATACTAAGCAATGGTTTACCACTGAGCCACAACCCCAGCCCTACCTATCATTCTTAACCTTTATAAAAGGCTTAGAAAGCTATAAGCACACTTTCTATCCAGAAAAATGATTAGCAACTTTGTGTGCCATATAAGGGGGCTGACTGACCCTCTGGGGTCCATCATGGATTTTCCTGAAGACCTTTAGCTTTAGAATAGGAATCTCCTAATCTTCTGAGGATTAGGAGAAGTGTGATTTACACACGTTTATATTTTCATTGTGATATTTGCATTAGTACAGTGTATCTAATATTGGTATTACAGCACAAGTATATTGTAAAGTAAACATATTTGGAGTTCTCATCAAAACTAAAGGATGCTATTTAAAGTATTTTGCACTCAGAAAAATTTTTGTGCTTTAAGTGACTGAGGTTTAAGTAAGAAAAGAAAGTAATTGAATTTCAGAGAATCCAGAACATAAAGAAACATTGGCAGACAGGAAGGATTTGGAGCCTTTCTGAGGTCTTTGTGGTACCCCTGAATCCACCCCCACTAGGCTGCTGCCTGCAGTTTTCTGCATAGACATATCCCTGAGAGGAAGGAAGGAAGAGAATGATTATTATTATCCTAGCCCACAAAGACAGAGAGGATTTATTGCTGTGCAACACTTGAGACCTCCATACTCTGCCATCATCCACTCCCCCTTAAACAAATGCTGGTTGTCACCACATGATTATTATTACTATGCAGGGCAGATTCTCTGATGAATCGAAGCTGATGAAACACTCCTTTCAAGTAAAGAGACTAAACTATTCCCAGGTGGCCTGATTTATTTCCTGGAAGTTGTGGTTTTCCAAGTGGAACTCAGATTGCTGAAAAGCATTCCCTCGTTGCACTAGGAAGAAAAGTTAACCCTGAAGAGGACAGATCTTCAAAAGAGGGATGGATACAGGTGTACCAGGAGATGACCAAAAGAACAATGAGATCATCCCTGCAGGTGTCCATTCCAGCAGCATCCTCAGTCTTGAATGTAAGAATTTCCAAGAGAACATGTGAACACAGTTTCCTGGACCTCACCTCCAGAAATTCAGATTCACTATTCAAGCAAGGCCTATGAATTTACAGTTCTTATAAGCTCACAGGTGATATCTGTTCGGCCAGGGCAACAATCATTCTTTGAATGACACAGCTTTACCAGATGTCATTGGGCCAATGTTACATTAACAGGATTTCTGTAACAAAGACCTAGATGCTGCTTTTGCTAAAAAATACTAACTATTCACCTTAGCCTACAAATGTTCAATGGGTAGCTAAAAGCAGGATAGAAAAAAAAAAACTTGGCATCTCTGCCTTCATTTTGCATCTGTCTTCTTTGCTTGGAGTCACCTTGGATTCCAGGAACCCAGGGCAATGGATAAACATCTTGTGAAGAGTTGAAAATGGTGGTAACTTTCTTATCACTGATGACAAGGCCTTGCCTGACCAATCCTGAGCTAATGGTCAACCAGACCTCCGTTTGACCAAGACTGCTCCCTCTCTATATAATCTGGGAGCTCATGTCAGCTCCCCTGAAGATAGGGCTAAGGATCCTCATTCCCTTGTCTTCCCAATATAGCTATACTGATTAAAGTTCCTTTCCTGTTCTGTTATGTTTGGTTTTTTTTTCCATTACTTTTTCCATTTGGTTTTGGGGGCAAGTAGTCAGATCTAATTTGGGACTCCCAGAACTAGACCTCTGTCCCTCAGAAGAACTTGCTTCCACTTCTCTAATTTGCTGGCTGCTAGAATGATCTTTCTAAAACCTGAGTATGTCATTATTTTCTCAAAATAATGTTGGCTGTGGACCCCAGTTTATTCTATTAATAGAATACAAATGGCTTAATATAACACCATCAAGTAGGTAGCACCATATAGGCCAAATGTGCTTTGTTTTATTTATAGTTCCTCATTGTACCAGCACAGCTGAACACGCATCTTTCCAAACAAACTAAACTTCTTCCTCCTGTTAGAAATTACCCAAAGATGCTCAGGGACATGCCAAATCATATCTTCTTTCACTTTCTTTTAATAAAATTAAAGAATTTTCTTTCTCAAAGAGGTATTAAAGAAGCCAGGTGTGGTGGCACACATTTGTAATCCCAGCACTTTGGGAGTCTGAGGCAGGAGGATCGTGAGTTCAAAGCCAGCCTCAGCATCCATAAGGCACTAAGCAACTCAGTGAGACCCTGTCTCTACATAAAACATAAAATAGGGCTGGGAATGTGGCTCAGTGGTCGAGTATCCCTGAGTTCAATCCCCAGTACCAAAAAAAAAAAGTATTAAAGAAACGGAGGAAGAGAGAGAGAAATAAGTGTTTTCTAGTCGTATCTTTAGTCTAGGTCATCCCTCAAAAAAGTCATTTCTTTCTCAGCACTGCTTGTCTGTGACAACCAAGGACACGTGATGATTTGGTCTTCACAGCATAGCAACACCTCTACAAGTTGTCTTGTGTATTTATTTTCAAGTCAG
This sequence comes from Geosciurus inauris, assembly GCA_004024805.1. Classification (NCBI taxonomy): domain Eukaryota; kingdom Metazoa; phylum Chordata; class Mammalia; order Rodentia; family Sciuridae; genus Geosciurus; species Geosciurus inauris. Next base: position 13,713 of record PVHX01005022.1, on the reverse strand, counting down.
TAGGCATGAGTTAGTTAGCCTGTATCAATCACCTTCCTAAAAGTCCCACTGGACTGAGTAGAAGAAACTATAACAGTTAGAAATGTGGAGGACAAACATATGTCAGGACAAACACAGGTCAGGGCTGTCCACCAGCCCCTCTAGAAGGAATTCTACTAAAAGATCTTTTATTTGGGTAACAGCTGTTACAACTGAGAAAAGGGGGAAAACTATAAAATAAGCAAACAGATAATTGGGAAATTACATTCTCTTGAAGAAAACCTAGGGAAGCTAAGATCTCCCTCCTGGCAATGTATGGCTATACTCTCAGACCCCTGCCTCAGAATCTGCTCCACCATTCTGGTCCCTGTATTTGCGATCCCCAAACTACCACATTGAAGAACTTGTTTAATTCTTAAGTTTTAGAATTTTTATTTCAAACAAACATAAAGAAGAGATTTTTTCTTTGAAGAATAAATTTATCTGATCAAATATCTTGAAGATGTAGTTTTATTGTAGGATCTAATGCTTACTAGAGTAGATTCTACTTATAAAACTTGATATATATACATACATATATATGTATATACATACACACACATACACACACTAGAGTCACACATCCATTCTTACACATGTCCACGTGTATAAAACTGAATTCACTATCTGTATTAATAGTCTCACTGGTCCTCTCTTCATCTTCCAGGAGTGGTATGGTTGGCTGCCTTTATTTTCTCATTTAGCATCTCAAAATGGCCACTTCTTGCCGGGTGCAGTGGCGCACGCCTGTAATCCCAGCAGCTCAGGAGGCTGAGACAGGAAGATCACAAGTTCAAAACCAGCCTCAGCATCCATAAGGCACTAAGCAACTCAGTGAGCCCCTGTCTCTAAATAAAATACAAAATAGGGCTGAGGATGTGGCTCAGTGGTTGAGTGCCCCTGGGTTCAATCCCTGGTAAAAAGAAAAGAAAAGAAAGAAAGTAAAAGAAAAGGGCCACTTCTTTTTTTCTTGAGAAGGGTTACAGCATGACTCAGCTACTTAGTTAATGTGACTAATTAGCATTCTGTCACCCATTAACAGCATTAACAACAACTGGAGCACTAAATACTTCTCAGCTTTCCAAACAGATCTTTCCAGTGTCAAGGATATTTGGTGCTCCCTGACCTTGATGAACATTTGGCCTAGTTAATACCCCAGAAGCAGCCCTCTTACTCCCTTAACAGAGAAGGCATCATTGCAAATGACCTTCTAAATTGCCAGCCTCCTAAACTGTACTCCTTTTCAAAAATACAATGCCAAATTAAAATTCTGTGTCAGGAGGAAAACATTAACCGAATTGCAAGTGTTCTTATGAGCCTCATTTAACTCAGGTGTATAAAGTTGAGAAGGCAAATTTACATAAGAATCATTTTGAGTTTGAATGGATTTTTGGGGTGGGAGGCAAGACCTATAGATTCATAACTATGAAAGGGTTATAACTAAACTTTAGATATAAAATCAATAAATTAAAATTCAGCATTTGCTCTAGGGAAAAAGAGAAAGCTAGTTCAGTATCGAGAAAACATAACAGCATGTGAATTGTGTGCTGTGCAGACATAACAGGTTTCCTTTATTCAAAGGAGGAAAACCTAAACCGAAAGTGTATTGAAAAGATGGTTCAAAACAATGTGTTTAGCATTCTTAACTCCTCATTTATTTGAGGTTCACTTTTGCTGTAAAAATAGAAAAAAATGAGTCATTGCTTTATCTCAGAGAAACATTGGCAGTCATTCATTCATTCATTCAATAAATAATGTTTGTGTGGTTCATCCTGCTTATATGCTGATGACTGAAAGAAGGAAGTCGTGATTTCTGACATTAAAGAATGGATAAAGCAGCTGGGCAAGTTGGCACACACCTATAATCCCAGCAGCTCCGGAGGCTGAGACAGGAGGATCGTGAGTTCAAAGCCAGCCTCAGCAAAAGCAAGGTGCTAAGCAACTCAGTGAGACCTTGTCTTTAAATAAAATACAAAATAGAGCTGTGAATGTGCCTCAGTGGTAGAGTGCCCCTGAGTTCAATCCCTGGTACGAAGGAAGAAACGAAGGAAGGAAGGAAGGAAGGAAGGAAGGAAGGAAGGAAGGAAGGAAGGAAGGAAGGAAGAAAGAAATGATAATCAAGGGGGAAAACAATCCGGACAGAAGTGACATAACAGAGGGAAGCACACCTGAGTAGAGCAAAGAGGAGACCCACCTTTAGGCAAGGAAGTTGATCAGGAAATGCTTCCAGAAAAAATAGACTCAGGAAATGAACTTCCTATTTGAGCTTCACAAGCACTTCTTTTCTAGGTATGCTGGTTTTCTTCTTATTCAGGTTATTAATTTAGTAGTTACTAGGTCCCTGCTACTATACTAAGTGCATTATATTTTTTTCTCAATTATTCTTTTCCAAATCATGTAAAATATGTTTTACAATAGTCCCCTTTGAAATAGGCTGAACTTTGTCCCACCAAAGTTCATATGTTGAAGTCCTAAACCCCAGTAACTCAGACTGTGACTATATTTGGAAAGAGAATCTTTAAAGAGGTAATTAAGTTAAAATGGGGTCATTAAGATAGGGATTCATCCAATATGATTGGCATCACTATAAGAGGTCATTGGGATACAGACAACACAAAAGGATGACAGTGTGAGGACAGAGCCAGAAGGTGGCCATATGCAAGTCAAGTCTTGAGGCTTCTGACCAAACCATATCTGCCAAGACCTTGATGTTGGACTTCCAGCCTCCAGAACTGTGTTTAAGTCACCTGGTCTGTATGATTTATTGTGACAACCCCAGCAAACCAATGCACCCTTTTTACAGATAAGGACATAGAGATGGAGAACAGTTGCTCAAAGCTACACAGAAAGTTCCACAGCCAGGATTTGAGATTGGCTATCTACCCAGGTGTGTGCTGAATCCCACTGGGGATGGACATTCTGTGTAGGTGTCCAGTACCTGCATGAGCCCCTCTTCAGCAAGCCAAGCTCTTATTAAATAAGAACTTGTACCTAGAGTACACTCATTACTATGGGAAGTTCTGTGTGGGACTCAGAGTCAGAGCAGACTGTGCCCCAGAGAGGATCACCGTTCAGTGAGAGGTGAAAAGTAGCTGTTAAAACAGCAATGCAGGAATCTAGTGAGGGATGGATAGCTAGCAAAGGAAATGAAGAAAGCGCCCGCCCTTCCCCTGCCACACCCTCCCTTCCTACTCCTCTACTGAAGCTCATTGCCAGCCCCATTTCTAAGCTAAAACTGCTTGCCAAGCTCTCCTAGTTTCCAAATCCAACGGACACTATTAGTTATTTTATGTGACACACTTGTAAGTTTTACACCATTAGCCATGCCTTCCTCCCGAAAGCACTCTTCTCCCTTAGTATTCTTGGCATGCTTCTCTCATTTTCCTTTCTTTCCAACCCTATTACCACTATCCTTTCTGGTTTTCTTTTTTCCCTCCATTTTTCCATTTTGGTGGATCCCGGACTCTTCTCAGTCTGACTCTTTTCTCTCTACATATTCAACCTTCTCCTACATGCTCAATACCTATAACGTCAAGCCCCCTCGCTGACTCCTAAGTCTATAGCTCCAGCCCACATCTAGCTCTAGACTCACGCATCCAGCTGTCACAGAAGGAAAGGCAGCGTCTTCCCCCAAGTCTGTTTCTTCTCGATTCCTACTTAGGGGACGTTGCATCCAGACACATGAATCAGAAGCATTTGTTTAGCAAGTTGAAGATTGTAGTTATGGGATCCATTTTGGTCTTTATTTACCTTCAAGTTTCATCCTTCTTAATTTATTTGAGTTTCAATGTCCTCCTCTATAAAAAGGAAAGTAACAGCAGTATTGCTCTGAAGAGGCTTTTGAGAGAATGCAATTCAGGAGTCCCACAAGACTACCACCAGGTTGACTAGTTGGTCAGAAATGTTTACAAGACTCAGAAAGTCCTATTTATACTCATAATTACAGTTTATTATAGCAAAAGAATATAGATTAAAATCAATGACGTTCAACAGAGACCAAATGCAGAGCTTCCAGTTGTCCTCTCCCAATGAAATCACGCAGACAGCTCTTACTTCCCCAGCAACAGTGTGCAACAACATACCTGGAACACTGCCAGCCAGAGAAGCTCACCTGAACCTTCACGTCCACAGTTTCTAATGGGGGTCAGTCCCATAAACATGGCCAAGCACCTCTGTGGCTGACTGACTCCAGCCCCTCCAGAGGTCAATGATGCCATGTGGCCCAAAGTCTCCACCATCAATCTCATTGTTAACACAGATCCATCTGGCACTGGCCCAAGGTTCCAGGTAAATAAGATATTGTTGTCAGGCCTAGTAATTACCTTCCAGAGCTGGTAAAGGAATAAATCTTTTAATGCACAGAGGTTCAATAAGTTCATGCATATTATATATTTAATAAGGGTCTGACATGTACTTAAGTCATCAATACATGCTCATTATTGATATTTTCATTGTATGTTCTTCTCATGTTCATTCAGTTGCTAAGTCCTGCCAATATGATTTTCGTTTACTTTCAGCTCTTTTTTTAATGCCACTGTCTTCACATAAAGTAGAGGAAGTATCAGAACAAAATAATAGTAAACTATGGAGGAAGAGTAGGTAAATTTGAACACACACACAAACAAAGCCAAATAAAACTTTCCAAAAAAATTATTCTTTGCAATTAAGAACTCAATGGGTGCCATAAACATCAGATTGGACACAGATAAAAGAGCAATAAAGATTCCAACTGTTACCCTAAGTAACAGAGAGAGATTCTCCCAAAAATAATATTTATTTGGTAATAGCAGAGCTCTGCAATGGGAATACACATGCCATAGTAAACTGTGGATGTATTCAAAAAGATTGAGGCTGAAATAAGACAATCTCCAAAAACCAAAGGCCAAATGTTCTGTCTGATATACAGTGAGGGTGGGAAGAGGGAAGAATAGAAGTTCATTGGATTAGACAAAGAGGAATGAAGGGAAGGGAAGGGGGATGGGAATAGGAAAGACAGTGGAATGAATTGGATATAGCTTTCCTATGCTCATATATGAACACACAACTAGTGTAACTCCACATCATGTTCAGCCACAAGAATGAGACCCTAAAAAAAAACAAAGATTGAGGCAAGGGAAAATTTTAAAGGCAACAAGGGAGAAATTTACATAAGGTGCTTGAATATGAAGTTCTTTGATCTTGCAAACTGGATGCAGGAGTTGGCATCAGCTCATTTGTGGAGTACCACTGCTGCGTAAGTATTGTCAAGAGCATCATGTCTGAATCGTGACAGTCTTAAACAATGTTCAACATAAACTTTTCCACAGAGATATCTACATATGTGTGAGACATGCAATCATGGGGTGCATAAAGAACGAGAAGGAACCTCTTGTAGGACTTTTAGTCCTTGAAACAGTACTTATCTCGGACAGAAACGTATGAGCCCTCTCCTTTCATTTCTCCCCAATTCTAATTTCGTCTGGGTCTGACAAGAACAATTTTATCAGTATTATCAACTTCCAAACAACTTTAATTATATCCTAAATTTTTGCAGGTTTTTGTAGGGACCATGCAAAAAGATCCATTGTAGCATTCTTTGTAATAGAGAAAGACTAGAAACAGAAATTGAATGTATTTTTTAATGGTGAATTTTTACAATGGAATGCTATTCAGAAGTTAAAATAAAGGCATCATATTTACATATATATTTGTTTGAAAATCTGGTAAATTAGAATAGTGAAAGAAGTAAGCAAAAATGAAGCATTGTCATTTATGTTAATTTCTAAAACTCAGGTATAATAGTAATTCTATATACATATATTGGAAATGTGCCAACATGGATTAGGAGAGTACACACAAGCTATAGAAAATTGTTTAATCAGAAGAGGAGGAGTAGGGAGTAAGAAAGTGAAGAATGGGCTTGTAAGAGTTTCAACTGTATAAGTAATGTTATATTCAAAATAATTTTTTAACTGGAGCAAATATAGCAAACATGCACCATGGATTATTTTTAGTTCTACAAATCTGTCATGTTCTTATCCTCCCTTCCCCACATCCTATGTCTTTGCCAGGTTCAACCAGAGAAGGAGGACCAATAAGAGATACATAGTGTTTTGTTTTGTTTTTTTTAATATTGCATAGTAAGCTGGGCATGGTGGCGCAAGCCTGTAATTACAGCAGCTTGGGAAGCTGAAGCAAGAGGATTGCACATTCAAAACCAGCCTCAGCAATTTAGCGAGTCCCTAAGCAACTCAGTGAGACCTTGTTTCAAAATTAAAAAAAAAAACTAAAAAGGGCTAGGTATATGGTTCAGTGATAAAGCATCTCTGGGTTCAATCCCAATACCAGAAAATAAACAAATAAAATTTTTTAAAAATTAAATATTGCATAGCATTACTGTATAACCTAGCAATTTCACTCCTAGGTACATACCCAAAGGAATTAAAAGGAATCAACACAAATATTTGTGTGCCAATGTTCATTACTGCATTGTTCACAATACCAAAAGGTTGAAACAACGGAAGTGTCCATCAACTGAGGAATGGATAAATGAAATGTACTGTGTACACTACTACAGTATTATTCATCCATAAAAAAGAATGAAGTATTTATACATGCTACAACACAGATGAACTTTGAAAACTTAGGCAAAGTGAAATAAGCCACTCACAAAAGGACAAATATGGAATGATTCTACCCATATGAAATATCTAGTATAATAATGCTCATAAAGACAGAGAGTAGATTAGAGGTTATCAGGGGCAGGGAGGAGGGAAAATGGAGAGTAATATATTGTTTAATGGTTATAGTGTTTCTGTTTGAAGTAATGAAAAGTTTTTGGAAATAGTAGTGATGGTTGCACAACATTGTGAATATAATTAATGCCACTAAATTATAAACTTTAAAATGGTTAAATTTTGTGTTTTATATATACATATGTAGAATTTTTAAAAATTAAAATGAAATATACCAAGCCTATTGATTTGTATTCCCTAAATGGGTAAATTGTATAGTATGTGAATTATATCTCCATGAAGCAGTTTGTCAAAGAGAAAGAAAGAGATTTATAGCAATTGCAATGAGTTTTTTTTTTTTACAATCATAGGGTCCGCTTAGGCAGGTTGGCAATCCGGGTAGGCTGTAGGAGGGCAGGCTTGGACTCTCAGGTACAGACTAAAGGTGCAGTTGCAAGGTGGAATTTCTTTTTCCACTCACAGACTGTTCTGCTTTCACGATGTTTCAACATCAAGCCCACCCAGGTTATTTAGGATAACCTTCCTTACATAAAGTAAAATGATTATAGATTTTAGGGATCCTACAAAATACTGTCACAGCAACACCTAGATTTAGGTTTATGCCTAGCCAAGTAGACACATAAAACTGAACCTCATGTCATGGTTTTTGTAATGAGTACCTCTTCTGCCCTTGACACCAATATGTATTCAAATTGCAAAAAGCTCAATAGGGTCCCAAAGGACTATGCATGCTTTTTGAAAAACATGAATTATTTGATATGTCATAGGAAAATTATGAGTGTAATAATCCAGCAGTTTTTAATATCTCCTGACAAAGAATGACAATATATTCCAAAGTGTCTAGCATTAATTCTGTATTTGTCCTTAAAAAGTTAATCTATGTAAGCTGGGCGCAGTGGCGCACACCTGTAATCCCAGCACTTTGGGAGGCTGAGACAGGAGAATCGTGAGTTCAAAGTCAGCCTCAGCAACGGCAAGGTGCTTAGCAATTCAGTGAGACCCCGTCTCTACATAAAACACAAAATAGGGCTGGGGATGTGGCTCAGTGGTCCAGTATCCCTGAGTTCAATCCCCGGTACCAAAAATAAAATAAATAAAAGTTAATCTATGTAGAAGACATTGAGCTAAGATTGGAAATATTACAATTAATAAGGCACAAAACCTGGATACAGGAAACTCAGTCTACTCCTACTTACACAACAATTGCTATGGTTTAGATATGAGGTGTTCCTCAAAAGCTTACAGGTAAAATGGGTTATGAGAGCTTTAGCCTAATTAGGACATTAATCTATTTGAATGGATCAACTGGGTGTTAACTGTAAGCAGGTAGGATATGGCTGGAGGAGGTGGGTCATTGGGAGCATGCCTTTAGGGTTTATAGTTTGTCCATGGTGAGGGACAATATATAAGCCCCAAAAGCATGTTTGTGCACGCTCTCGCTCTCTCTCGCTCTCTCTCTCCTTCCTGGTGCAATGTGCCCAGCTGCTTTCCTCTGTAACACATTTCTACCATGATGTTCTGCCTCATCTCAGGCCCTAAGGAATGAAGTCAGCCATCTATGAACCTCTGAAACCATGAGCCTCCATATAAACTTTTCCTCCTGAAAATTGTTCTTGTCAGGTCTTCTGATCACAGCAGCAAAAAAGCTGACTAAAGCAACAATAAAATTACATCCTTCCCAGATTGAACTCCACTGACTATCTGGGCTCCCCTAAATTCACCCTGGTTCAGATGCCTGTGTCAGTACCCTCCACTGACTGGCTTCCAAACCTCAGGCATCAAGGTATATGCATTGGAAAACACAACAGTAAAAATTATAGATTAACAATTATATAGTGTTGTTATAGTTTGGATCTGGGGTAGCCTAGTCAAGTTACTTCAGAAAACTGAATACCATGTCATGGTTTTTTGTCATGAAAAGTTTCCCCAATGACTCATGTATTGAAGGTTTGGTTCCCTAACTGGTGGCACTACTGAAATGTTGTTCAACCTTTAGGAGGTAGGACCAAGTTGAAGGAATAGGTTTCCTAGTTGGAGGAATTTGAGGAGTATTTTAGGACCCCTGCAAGTTACCATGGACTGAAACCTCAGACATGGTGAGCCAAAATAAATCTTTCCTCCTTTAAGTTGACTTTCTCAGGTATTTTGTCATAGCACGGAAAGGTGACTAACACTACTACATATCTCAGAACGCTACAAGAAAGAATTTTAAATGTTTTCACCATAAAGAAATGACATGTGTTTGAGAAGATATTTGTTTAATCCGATCTAAACATCATATAATGTATACATATATCAAAACAACACATTGATGGATACCCCATTAATATGTAGTTCTTATATTTTAATACATTAGTTAAAAAATAATTGAATTTAAATTTTAAAATAATAATAAACGACTGGATTAGAACTTTAAAATATAAATTTAAATGACTTCTTTCAGAAATATTAAAGCTATTTTTTGAATGATTTTCTTTTTCATGAAAAGCTTCCCAAGGCAGAATGTCAGACTTTGAAAGAAGTCAAAGTGAGACCTTTGTTTCAATTAGAGTATAAGAAAACAGTGGCCCCAGGGCCCAATGGTATCTCTCTATTCTCCAGTTTATCTGCATTTAATTCCTTTACATTCTTGCTCTTGCACTTTTTCCCACTCTTCTTTTATCCCTCTCTATTACTCCTCTCTTTTCCTTTCTTCTGTTTCCTTATGCCTTGGCCCTCAACACTTCTGTGATCATCACTTAGCCCTATGGTAGTACCAGAGTTAAAGAGAATGTTATGTTCCATTTAGAAATCTATCAGCTACAGAGATGAAAGAAAAAGTGGGGGGTGGGGGGAGATAAGAAGGAAGGAGCTCAGAAAACTTCGCTCAAGGTGAAATAGTAAGAAATGAGTCACTATGAAATTCAATTTTCTTTACGTCTGTTTAATGGTGTAATTCTTCAAAAGATGTTCTATAACTACTTCATGTTGATTATAATAATGAACTGCCAATGACTATACTTTCAGAAAACTTTCTTTCATGAGAAGACATCCACTAACTATAAAGTTGAACCAAATATTTTTTAAGTTTATGGTTTTCCCTTTCATTTTTGTTGACTTTAATTATTGAATGTTTTTTGAAAAAGAAAAATCAATAATTTTGCATACTGAAACTATAATCTCCACCCTTACTGAGCATCAGGCAGCATGCAGTCATGCATGTAAACTTAATTGTGAAAAAATAAATCAGAATTCCATGAAAATTAGTTTAATTATGCTCTCATTGTTTTTCTATTGACAGAATGTTCATATAATTCCTTTAGGATAATAACATGGATAATGAAATCTAATTCATAGGAGCAAAGGGTTTGTTGCTATTGTTGTTTAAATCATTCAATTTCTCATTCTTCTCAGAAACCATTTCATCCAAATGAGCAGTTTCATTACTATTTGAGAAGAGAAACTGAGGCAAATGTACTATTACATCAGGAGAGTCCTCTGAACATCACCACACATTCCTATATCCTTTGCCTTCTATGCATCAAAATACCAGTGCAATGTTGTATGCTATTAGGCAAGGCAGCATCCTAGTACTGCATATTCCATGACATTTTAGTTGAGCAAATACCCAAAGGACCCTCCCAGGTGGATGTAACTTGGCTTTAGGCAATTAGTGTCCAAAGCCACATTAATGTTGTCTTCCTGAATCTGCAACTTGACAGTCTGATAAACAATAGCACTGAGAGAGGTGTGAACTTCCACTATTTATCTCAATGGGCTGTTAACTTTGAAACCTAATTATGATCACTTAAATGCCAACACTGTTAATCATTTCACTGCTGATCACTGTACCAGAAACATCCAGCCACAGTAATGTGCTTCTTCCTAGAGCTGCCGGGCTCAATTGCCATGAACTGATGTGCTTTTTCAGAATGTCCTCTTGTTAGTAGCATCAACCTCAGACTGGTTAAATGGGTATATTCAGTGCCTGAGCCCTTAAAAATGAATAGCTGTCGCTTGTTTCATTTGTTTTTAAATACTGGGCTTGGGGCTGAGAGTATAGATTGGTGGTAAAGTACTTGCCTTGCATATGTGAGCCCTGAGTTCCATCTTAATAAATTAAATAAACAAATATGGGTCTTGATAAGTATATCTTATGGGAATCTCTTACATTCTGTGAATTCTTATAAAAATCTCAACGTTTGGAATACCAGAGTCATCACTGGGTATAATGTAAACTAGGAGCAGAGCGCTGATTTTTCCAGTAGTAGATTTTTCCTGTAGTATGAATTTACAGTATTAGAGACTCCAACTTCTACTATGAGAATCTTTCTGCAGTCTTTCCAAAATCACGTAGCCTCTCTCTGAATATTTTCTGGGTTACTGCCTTATATACAAACCCATTCCACTGTTTGCTTCTTGCTTTTTAGAAGTTTCATCTTATTTTCTGTGTAATTTCTCCTTGTATGATTTTTAACCTTTGTTTGTTTATTTGTTTTTTGGTACCAGGGATTGAATTCAGGGCACTCTACCCCTGAGCCACATCCCCAGCCCTCTTTTGTATTTTGTTCAGAGACAGGGTCTCACTGAGTTGCTTAGCACCTCGCCTTTGCTGAGGCTGCCTTTGAACTTGCAATCCTCCTGTCTCAGCCACCCAAGCTACTAGGCTTACAAAGGTATGTCACCACACCCAGCAGATTTTTACCCTTTGACCTGGATCCACCTATTACACAGGAAATATTTATCCTTTTATCCACTTTCAAATATTTTTAACAGTTCTTCTAGGTGTTTCATCCAAAAATACCAAAAATCCACTTATGATGTTCTCCTTTATAAAATACCTATTATAAACCATGTTCTTTACACAGAACTCACTCAGTTAGCAAAACCTTGAGAAGTAGATATAAGACAAGTATGTGAATTAGGAGTTTAAAATAGCAAGATGAAACAAACAGGTCTAGTGAATGCAAAGGTGGGGTTTGAACTCCTTGCTGGCTTTCTTATCTCCTCTTCAAGCTGCTTTCCAGTCGTCATTTCTTTACTGCACCTTTTTTTCATTACAATATGCACACTTTGACCCACCATTTTAAAGCTCTTTTCTAACTTAACAATGTTATCTACCAAATAGGGATTTTATTCCAATCTTAAAGTTAAAAAAACCAAGGCTCAGAGAAATCAAATTTCCTCTAATTTCTATGCCAATGTTTTAGTACTTTTTGACATTTTGGTATCAAACTGCTGGATCTTTCTTTTATGCACACAATATTGAAACAACAGGCCAGAGTCCGCCAGCCTGGGATTCACATGCTGCCACGTTCCCACAAGACCCAACAGAGACATAACTAATTGATGCTGGCATTCTTTCCCACTGAGCTTAGATACAGTCCAAATTACTCACTCTAGAGCTACAGGCAGCCACTATTTACCTAGCAGGCAACCAAAAAAATAAACTGGCATCCTAGATAATCAAACCACAGTCACTAATCTGTTTATATTAATATCCTAAATTGAATATGACAAATTTCAAATGTGACAACCATGATTCCATTGGGATGTGTGAGAGAGAGCTGGCCTGAGGGCTTCCGCAGTACATAGTACAACTATATCAGGTTTTTCAATCATGAGCTTTTGGCTATAGTTCCATAATGTAACAATAGCCGCTTTCCTGTGAATAGCAGCTAGGTGCTAATGGAATAGTCACACCTTATGCACCCTGTAGAGCTTGGAGGACAAAGGGCCTCTTAGCATATATAAAGAGGGACCTGAGCTCAATAAAAGAATGAAGTCTCTTGCCTTGTTCTCTGTGTGGGTGTGAGTGATTTGTCATCCTCGGCTCCCTCGCCTGACTCGGTTTCCCTTTGTGCTGGCGCGGGCGCTGGCATCTGGAGGTTCCACCGAGAGACCGGAAGAAGGGAAGGAACGCCGACGGACACCCCGGGACTGGCCAGTAAGTAGGGGGTGAATTGTTAATAGTGCAGGTAAAGATAGGCACTACCCACAGTAGGGAATTGTTGGAAACCGGGAATTGTTAATAGTGCAGATAAAGATGGGCACTACCCACGGTAGGGAATTGTTGGAAAATCCGATCGAAACTTTGTTGAGGAAACAGGGTACAAGGCTAGAAAGGAGTACTCAGTCCCTTAAAGAAGTGGAAATGGATAGTGAGGAAGGGAAAGAAGGAGAGGATGAGGAGGAAGATGAGGAATTACAATTGGAACAGGATATCCAGACATTGCATTAAAAGAACAATGTAAGCAGAAACCAAAGCATTATTCAGTGGGAAAACCACCTCCTTTTAATCCAGGATATGAGTCTAGGAGGCCCGCCGGTCCTTCGGCGCCTCCAGAGCCTCAACCGGGAGGCGTGCTGTTCCCAGTAATAGAAGTGCAAAACCAACAGGGACAGACAGTCAGGCAACATCAGCCATTGGATTTCAAGGATGTAAAAGGTTTGAAGGATGCTGTGGTACAATATGGCCCTCATGCACCCTTCACTTTAGCCATTTTTAAATCCTTTTCATCTTTAAATCTTACTCCTTGTGGCAGAGCGTTCCAATGGGTGCACAATGTAGTATCCAGATTACTGAATACGATATCAGAACAAATGAGTGAACTAGCCAAAACGTTTGAGATAGTGCAGGAGACTATATCTACTCAATCTCTCAAGAAAAAAGACAAAGAAACGCTAGAAGAAACGCTAGAACGAGAGATTGAAGATTTGTCTGAAAAACTTAAAAAATATGACATCAAAGAGGAATTACAGGAAAAATTGTTTGCAGGGCCAATTGGGCGACTGATAACACCTACAGAGCCCCCTGTTGACTGGCCTGAGAAAAGGGGAGATATATGCTTCCCAGTGATTGAGACTCAAACTCAAGAGGGGCAAATAATCAGGCAGCACCAACCATTAAATTTTAAGGATATGAAATCATTGAAAGATGCGGTGGTGCAATATGGGCCCCATGCTCCTTTTACCTTGGCTA